>CM046003.1:6309542-6610969 GCA_025175895.1 Wurfbainia villosa | reverse complement strand
AACGTGGATGTCCCGCCATCACCCTTGGTTAAGACTTAATTAAGTGTTTTCTTAATTGGTTAAGAAAGTAGAGGCATATATTAGCTTTGAACATAAGTGTTAACATTAGTTTTGTGTGATTTCAACATCACTTTGTCTTAGAAGTGGTCGCTGTCTGATATCCAAGAAGGCCTCGTGGCTCGCCACACCGAAGTCGGTTTAGGAATAAACACTAAACTAATCTAAAACATAACCAAAGCAATTAAAGAGTTACATCAGATGTAATTGGCAAAAGATTGCCTACATAATTATACTACTACTTCGGCGATTATCCAAAGCTAACTCAAGACGAATAATGATGTTTATCTTTATCCCATCTAAATTTAGAGCTAAATAGTAGCTATGAGAATTTAGTGGGAGCCTCATTTAATTAAAGGCCTAATTAAATGATTTAGGTTTGATACTTAACTTTGCATTTTAATGTTGTAGATCACCATGTCATCTAACACGACACACCCTCAACTCGCGATCTCCTGAGAAGGACAAGCTCAATGGAGCAAACTTTCTTGATCGGTATAGGAACTTGAGGATTATCCTCAAGCAAGAACGCAAACTATATGTCCTAGAGCAGCTACCTCAAATACCTACCTACGGCCACTGCGGAAAGGATGCTTATAAGAAGCATCAAGATGACGATTAGATGTGTCATGCCTTATGCTTGCCACCATGAACTCGAGCTCGTATAAACATGAGAACATGGATGCCTATGATATGGTTGAGCATTTGAAACAACTATATCAAGGACAAGCTAGGCACGAGCGTTTTGAAGTGTCTAAGGCTCTTTTGCATGCAAGATGCAAGAAGGAACACTGTAGGAACTCACGACTCAAAATGATTGGGTACGCTGAGAACCTCAAAGACTAGGTTTTCCATCGAGCCAAGAATTGGCAACCGATGTTATCCTCGCAATCGCGTTTAAGCATACAATCAATTCGGCCATGAATTATAACATGAATGAAATTGATAAACCTTTTCGAGATTCTCAAAGATGTTAAGAATCACAACCAAATCTCAAGAAGAAAGTTAGTAATGTACTAATGGTCAAGAAGGACAAAGGTAAGCGCAAAGGCAAGGGTAAGACCCAAGCCAAAGGCAAGGCCAATTCATCCACTTCAAAGGGTAAAGGTAAAGTACGGCGAAGGGGATCGCTTCCATTGCGTGAGATCGACATCGGAAGCAATCGCAAAGTCTACCTTGAGGAAGTAAAGAACAAGAGAAGTGGGACTTCACCTCTGTATACATGTTATAGAAGGTTAATCTATCTATTTCTTCTACATGGGTATTAGATACCGATGTGCATCTCACATTTGTACTAATGTGCAGTGGACCGAGAAATAGTAGAATAATGGCAAAGGGCGAAGTGGACCTCACGAGTAGGCAATGGCAAAAAGTTGTCACGAGTCAGAGGGAACATATTCTTTGTCTTTGCCCACTGGGCTTATCTTAGAACTAGAGGAGTGCTTCTATGTACCCGCATTAACAAAGAACATAATTTCAGATCTTGTTTAGACAAGAAAACTTTTCTTTATAATAAAGGACAAATGTTGTTCCATTTATTTAAATGAAATGTTCTATTGTAATGCACCACTTATGAATGGTCTCTATGTTCTAGATTTAGATAACCCAATTTATAACGTGAATATTAAACGGTTCAAATCGAATGATTTGAACTGCATATATCTTCGCATCGCCGCTAGGTCACATAAATGAAAACGCATATCCCAACTCCATAAAGATGGATTATTGACTCATTTGATTTTGAATCATATGAGGCGCGAGTCTTGTCTTTAGGAAAGATGACTAAAACTCCATTTAGTGGACATGGCGAGAGAGCGATGGATTTGTTAGGACTCATACATACCGATGTATGTGGCCCTTTCAATGTCGGGCAGAGGAGGCTATAAGTACTTTATTACTTTCACCGATGATATGAGTAGATTTGGCTACTTATATTTGATGAGACATAAGTCGAATCCTTTGAAAAGTTCAAAGAATTCAAGAATGAAGTACAAACCAACTTGGTAAGCGACAAGCTACTTCGATCAGATCGAGGTGGTGAATACCTTAGTCAAGAGTTTCGTGATCACTGGCCGAGTGTGGGATAATATCCCAACTCACTCCACCGAACACCACAATGGAATGGTGTATCCGAGAGGAGAAATCGACTCTATTAGATATGGTACGATCAATGATGAGCCAGATCGATCTACCTACTTCCTTTTGGGGTTTAGCTCTAGAGACACCGCTTTCACACTTAATCGCCTTCCATCAAAAGTCAGAGAAAAGACACCATATACGATATGGACCGAAGAGTCCCAAAATGTCTTTTATAAAGATTTGGGGTTGTGAAGCTTTACGTTAGACGTCAAGTCTCGGATAAACTAGGACCCAAATCGAGATAAGTGTTATTTTGTAGGATATCCCAAGGAAACTAAGGGATATTACTTACAATCCCACACTTGGCAAGGTGTTTGTTGGAAATCTGTCTTTCTAGAAAGAGAATTTATTTCTAGAAATACTAGTGGAGTAAAATTCATCTTGAAGAAGTTCAAGATGATGATAACACTAAGGCTTCGATGGAAAATGAGCAGTGCACCACAAAGTGTTGTGGATGAGGAATTTGTTGCCCAAAGAGTTGTGGAGCAAACACTGCTCAAGTAGACCAACCTCTTCGTAGATCCGATAGGATCCGCTGCCAACCCGAGAGATATTCTTTTCTCTTGACTGACAACGGTGAGGTATTGCTTGTCGATCTTGACGAGCCTACATCCTATCAAGAAGCTATGATGAGCCCAGATTCCGAGAAATGGCTAGAGGCCATGAGATCCGAAATGGAATCCATGTACACTAACCAAGTATGGACTTTGGTTGATCCACCTGAAGGGGTAAAACCCATTGGGTGTAAGTGGGTCTTTAAAGTAAAGACATACATGGATGGTAATAAGCATACCTATAAAGGTAGATTGGTGGCTAAAGGATTCAAACAAATTCATGGTATTGACTATGAAGAAACCTTTTCACCAGTTGCGATGCTTAAATCCATTCGGATCATACTTGCTATTGCAGCCTACCACGATTATGAGATCTGGCAGATGGATGTCAAAACCGCTTTTCGAATGGAAGCTACTCGAGGATGTGTACATGACACAACCCGAGGGTTTTGAAGATCCAAAGCATCCCGAAAGGTATGCAAACTGCAAATGTCCATTTATGGACTAAAGCAAGCCTCTCGAAGCTGGAATCTTCGATTCGATGATGCAATCAAAGAGTTTGGTTTCATCAAGAATGAAGATGAGCCTTGTGTCTACAAGAGAAATAGTGGGAGCACAGTTGTATTTCTTGTCTTGTATGTAGATGACATACTTCTCATCGAAATGATATTCCTCACCCACCGTGAAGATGTGGTTAGGAATTGTTTCTCGATGAAGGACTTAGGTGAAGTTATATTCTAGGCATCAAGATCTATAGAGATAGATCTAGAAGATTACTTGGCCTAAGTCGAGTACATACATTGATAAAGTACTAGATCATTTTGCTATGCAAAATTCTAAGAAAGGGTTTCGCTTTATCACATGGTGTAAGTCTTTCAAGACTCAATGTCCTCTTCTAAGGAGGAGAGAGATCGCATGGATAAGATCCCTTATGCATCGCTATAGGGTCTATCATGCACGCCATGCTTTGTACTGCCCGACATCTCGTATGCTTTGAGCATGACGAGTAGATACTACGATCCAGTGAAAGTCATCGGATAGCAATAAAAAATATTCTTAAGTACTTACGAAGAACGAAAGAATATTTCCGATATTCGAGGCAATGAGGAGCTAATCAGAAAGGGTTACAAAGTGATGCAAGCTTCCAAATGCATACAAGGATGACTATAGATCGCAATCGGGTAATCGGTTTTGCTGAATGGTGGAGAGTGAGTCGGAAGAGTTCAAGCAGACACATTCTCGATTCTACAATGTGGTTTAGTATATTGCAAAGATCCGATGCAAAGAAAGGAGGTTTGGCTCCGCAAGTTAATCAGTGAACTTGGGGTAGTTCCTAGCATTGCAGATCCAATAGACCTCTATTGTGACAACAATGGGGCTATTGCACAGGCTAAGGAACCTCGATCACATCAGCGGACCAAACACATACAGCGGCGCTTCCATCTCATTCGAGAGATCATCGATAGAGGAGATGTGAGGATATGCAGAGTACCGACAGAAGCTAACATCGCAGATCCATTGACCAAGGCTTTGGCACAGAGGAAGCATGATGGTCACACTAGGTCACTAGGTATTAGATATCATAGTGATTGGTACTAGTGCTAGTGGGAGATTGTTAGTTAAAGCCCTAGAACCAATCATGTGATGGTTGAATAGTGAACATTTTGTATCATATTCTATAAAGGCAAAGGATTGGTTATTATATTTACATCTTGCTTGTGCCAGCTAATTTAAATATAATAATGCCCTAGAAAAGTAGGTTCTTATCTACAGCACATCAATTGGCAGAATTGATTATGAGAGGCTGTAGAGAACACTTTCCTAAATGTTCCTAGTCGAGTATTAATATGCAAGGGCAATATTAATACATAAAGACTAGCCTGTAGGTCAATTGATGACTTGATCTCACAAGTCATGGATATATGATATCAAGTTGACACATGGGTATATATTGGAGAATATATACTGAACTGACCCGCCATGAGAAAGTTTCATGGATCGTTATATGAGTGTCATAAACTTTCTCATGTGACTATTGGTATGAATAGTCCTCAGACCTGAAGTCACTACGGTTCCCTACATAAGGAGTTATGTACTTTGGTATCGTCAAACGTCACCCGTAACAGGGTGGACCATAAAGGCGATTACTGGGTATGTAACAAATTATGCGGAGGGATATGAGTGATGTAGATGGGATCTATCCCTTCCATATGACGGGAGTGATATCGGTGGGCCCTTGATTGAGTAGAACTACTAAAACGCATGGTTATGCTCTCGAATGAGTCAATATGAGATATTGAGCTCATTTGTTTGAGTTAGTTTACTGGGATCAAGAAACACATAGATTGATCGAGGATGACACGGTCTATGCCTCATTGATCAATCTGATATCAAGGATAGAAGGACACGGTCATATATTATAGTAGTCACGGAAAGGTTAGTCGGATCTTGACTTATCTCGTAACTTGGGTAGCAATGATGTATTGCTAGATGTCGCTCATTGCTTGTGTATCTAAAAGAGTTTAGGTCCACTGCCAACGTTATGAGAGCCTATAGGGTCACACACAAAGAGCATGATAATTAGAGGAATTAGAGTATTCTAGTTTGACTAGAATAATTTGGGAATAAGCTTAAGTACAAAATGGTTTTTGGACTTTAAGCTTAATGAGAATTTTAGCTAATTGATTTAATGAGATTAATTCAATATGTTACCTTATTGATTTAATAAGATTAATTCAATATGATAACATAAGCTTAATTGAATTAATAATATTAATTCAATATGATAACATAAGCTTAATTGAATTAATAAGATTAATTCAACATGCATGAATGCCACATAAGAATGCCACATAAGCATGCCACATAAGCATGCCACCTAAGCATCCACCTAAGCTAGTTAAGGTGGAAGGAAACAAAATGGTTTTTGTCTCCTTAAGTGGCCGGCCAAACAAATGTCCCAATGCAATGGATTGCATTGAATGGTAGGAGGTGAAAGGGTTTTTCCAACCCTATAAAAGACCATGAAGTGGCCGGCCATTCCATAGCAATTGTTGTTGTGGTTGTGGAGTGTGGTTGTTGGGAGCTTAAGGCTTGGAGAGAGCTTGAGAGCTTATTGTTGTGTGGTGTTTGTGAGTGTAGGATAGCAAGAAGAGGAGTCTTCTTCTTCCTTTCTCCTTTTCCCTCTCTTCCTCTCCTTTAGGGACTTCTCTAGCAAGAAGTAAAGGAGAGCTCTTCTACTTTTCCTTTTGTGAGACAAGAGCGTGCTCGTGTGGATACGTATAGAGGCACGGACACTTGAACGTGCTAAAGATCCAACAAACCGAAAGGAAAAGCGGGATTGCAAAGGGCACGCAACAAAGGTAGAACTCTCCTATAAGATAGGCTTGGTTTAGAGAAATTTATTTTATACGAGTTTGCTTTCGCATGGATCACTTGGAAGGGATCCTATTTTCATAAGCATATGCCATTTGGCATATGAGATTTCCTACACTTTGCATGTTTTATTATTGTGTGGATGTTTACTTTATGTATGTGTTGATTATACTAGTTTACATTTGCATGTATTTGTATAATCATGGACCGATAAGAAACACAAAACCGCGATCCGCCGCCTCCGCTGGCTAACCTACTAGAAGAGTTGATCGCTTGAACAACAAGTTTGTTCAAGCGATCGCTCGAGTCGTTAGCACGACGACGAAATGGTTGTGCTTAGGAAACTCATCCCATCCGGATTAGTTTTCATTAGTGAAAATTTTAATCCGGGGACATGGGAGCCAATGAGCATATCCACTAAAACATGTTTAGCGGTTATCTAATTATGTGTAGATACGAGCCACCGATCATGTCTCCAATACTTGTAGGTTCCAGAAACCCGACTAGCATGAGGAGATTAGCTTCATGGGCAATGCTTCAAAGGCGGCTATCAGGGAGATGTTTATTTATCTTTTGATAGGAATAAAGTTTTGGTTTTGAGAAATTGTCTTTATGTACCTACTTTTAGAAAGAATTTAATTTCTTTAAATTGTTTATGGATGGGTATTCGCTTTTAATGACAAAGTGGTTAAAAAGGAATAGGAGATTATCTGCTCGTACATTGGCAATTTATACACTCTTGAATCGAAAACTCATGCATTTAGAAGTAAATAACTCATCTTCTAAGTCTAATAAGAGAAAGAACCTTCTCGATGAACGACATATCTTTGGCTTCTAAGACTTGTCATATTAACCTAAGTAGAATTCAAAGGTTGATAGCGATGGACCTTTGTTCATGTGTGGAGGATCTCCCAACCTACGAATCTTGCTTCAAGGTAAATGACCAAGAGGCCTTTCAAGGCCAAGGGTATAGAGCCAAAGATGTGTTAGAATTGGTTCATTCTGATCTGCGGCGGTCCTATGTCTATCCATAAGAGGTGGCTTTGAATACTTCATCTCTTTTATGAATTATTCAAGGTATGGATACATTTACTTGATGCGCCGAAGTCCGAATCAAGTCTAGAATTCAAGGTGATGGAGAATCAAGCAAAAGTATCAAGACACGATCGATCGTGGTGTAGTTCTTGGGAGAGTTTAGGGTTACTTATCGAGGTGGGATTCAATCCCAATCCACACCGCACACCTGGAATGGTGCGGCGGAGCGCGAATAGGAGGGGATGGTCGATCGATGATGAGTTATTCTGAGTTACCCGATTCGCTCGGGTTTGCTCGAACGGTAGCACATTATGAACCCGGTTCCATCTAAGTCGGACTTCTACACCTGAATGTAATCACAAATCCTAGTCTAAGACATATTGATTAGTCCAAAGACATGTCAAGGTGATGTAGAAGTTGGAGTCGTGTAGTGTGCATGTTTGTTGGCTACCCTAAGGGAACGAAAGGTGGTTTGTTTTATAATCCTAGAGATCAGAGGGTGATCGTTAGACGAATGCCGATTTCTAGAGGATTATGTAATGAACCACAAGTAGGATTGTTCTTGAGGAGAGGGGAAGTTCGACTTGACTACCGGTACAAGAGGAGATACCAAGTCAGCACCACGTGTCTCAGAGCATACACAAGAGGCACCTGTCAGAGTGAGGGTTGTTACAACCGATGATTCATGTTTTTTGGGAGAGTCTGACTTAGTCCATGGTGAACATGAACTGATCCTGGACATATGACAAGGCACTCCAAGATAGATGATTCTTGGCAAGTCGAATTCAGATAGAAACTATGGATTTTAATCAGTCCGAGCTAGTAGAACCACCGATGGTGTAAAAGCCATTGGATGCAAGTGGATCTACAAGAGAAAGAGAGGAGACTTGAGACCTTCAAAGCTAGGCTTGTGCGAAAGGATATACTCGAAAGAGGGTATCGATTATGAGGAGACCTTTTCATAGATGCTTAAGTCTATCCGGATTCTCTTATCTATACTCATATGGATTATGAGATTATGATGGATGTCAAGATGCCTTTCCTTAATGGAAGTCTTGAGGAGAACATCTATGCGGCAACTGAGGGATTCATTGCTAAAGGCAAAGAGCATCTTGTATGTAAGCTTATTCATCCATTTATTGATCAAGCTTCTAGATCATGGAACATCCTTTGATGAGGTAATCCAATCATATGGATTTATTCAAAGTCATGAGCCTTGTGTATACAAGAGATGTAAACGTAGTGGTATTTCTTGTACTATACGTAGATGACATTTTGTTAGTTGGCAATATCAAAGTGTTATCGACGTAAGGGTATGGTTCAGATAGTCATGAAGGACTTGGGAAGAAGTGCAATCGGCCCAGTCACGATTGACGAATTCGAGTTTGACTCGAGTGATGTTTTGATGTTTGAGGGACAAAAGTGTTTGACATTGATGTTTAACATTAATGTCGGTTAATATATGGGAGATTGTTTATACAATCGCCCAGTTATAATTGACACTGAGTTTGACTCGAGGAGACTTTGATGGTTGACTAGGGTTGACCATGTGTTTATGGGAAAGTCCAAGCATGGGTCTTGGCAAGGTAAAGTCCAAGTCATGGGTACTTGGCATGGAAAGTCCAAGTGGGACACTTGGCATTTGGGAAAGTCCATGTCTTGAGTACTTGGGGGAAAGTCCAAGCATGGTCTTGGCATGGAAAGTCCAACATGGGTCAAGGGAAGTCCAAGGGGTTTGATACGGTAAAGTCCATGAGTCTTGGCGTAAGTCCAATGTGCCTTGGCGGTGTAGACACATGACATAGATGGAAGCACCGGAAGCTAGACGATGGATGAACAAGTCATGGATGACTTGGAGGGATCCGAGAGGCGTGAGGCTGATGGAGGTGGCTAGAAGGCTTAGGTCTAGGCTAAGGGTGGTCTAGCAAGTATGGGGGCACCATACTTGGGTTAAAACCTCAGGGTTGAGGTTGGCTGACCGCATTATGGCTGGCTCATCGCTGTAGTCAACGAGTTCGACCGCCATTTGAATCGCAATGCGCTTCAAGTAGCCGATCGATGGCTCGGGCAATGATCGCCATCGCAATGATCACACGCTTGAGGTTCTGACGACGCTCGTGAGCATCGTGATCGCTAAGAGATCCGCTGGAATTTTTCCAGTGGATCGAGCCGTTGTCTCACGAGGGCATCACGATCGTGACTTATGGCGGCCGATCGATAGGTGGAAATCCGTGTCGCGCAAGGATAAAAGGAGCTCGACGGGAGGATTTTGCCAATGATTTTGAGCGAGATTTGTCGGCCGCAATCAGTCTTCAACCACGGTTCAAGCGATCAATAAGCAAGCAATCTAAAGGCATTTGTAAAGTGATTTCTTTACTTGTATTGCATTATATTTCATTGTAGTTGCTTGTATTTTCATAACTATTTTATACATTGACGAGGTTTCTCCACCTCCGGATTGTTCGAAGGAGTTATTACATAGTGGTGTGCTTGTAGATCGCTAGGGCTCTTGAGCCCGATCCATGGAGTAGGAACCGTGCGGTTCCGAACCACATTAAATATTTGTGTATTGGTGTGTTTGTGTTTGTCTTACTTCGTTATTGTTTTTATTATTATCATTTCGCTTCACATAACGAGTTTTGTAGAGACGATCGCGAACGATTCCCATCTTCGTACGGTCACAACGCTATTCACCCCCCCCCTCTAGCGGGCGTCCAATTCCCAACAGGACACATCCTTGGGATCAAAGTTTTATGGGATCGCAAGAAAAGGATGTTGTTCTTATCTCAAGCCTCATACATTGACACTATCCTTGCTCGTTTTAGCATGCAAAACTCCAAGAATGGGTTTCTACCTTTTAGGCATGGAGTTCCTTTATCTAAAGAGATGTGTCCCAAAACATCAAAGGAGATAGAGGAGATGAAGGCGGTTCCTTATGCTTCGGCAGTAGGAAGCCTTATGTATGCTATGCTATGTATGAGACCGGATATCTGCTTTGTCGTGGCATGGTTAGTGATATCGAGTAATCCTAGACAAGGACATTGATGTAAAGCATATATTGAAGTCGAGAAGGACTAGGATTATATCTGGTTTAGGGCAGATCAATTAGTCCTGTGGTTACGATTTAGATTTCCAATAAGATAGGGACAAGAGTAAGTCTACATCATGGTTTGTGTTTACTATTGGAGGTGTAGCCATAGTAAGTAGGAGTTTCAAGCAGAAATGCGTCGACTCTACCATGGAAGAGTATGTGGCAACCTCTGAGGCAAACCAAGGAAGACATGGCTCAGAACTTCTTGTTGGACTTAGATGTGATTCTGGTTTGCCTGCACTATCACAATTTATTGTGATAATAGTGGTGCAGTTGCAAACTCGAAGGAACCACGAGCCCATAAAGTGAGTAAACACATAGAGCGCAAGTACCACCTAATACGAGAAATCGTAAAGCGAGGAGAAGTAGCTGTCGCCAGGATTGCATCAGAGGATAACCTGGCAGATCCATTCACTAAGGCCCTTCCAAAAGCATTTGATAGGCATGGATCGATGTATGGCGTGATGACGGCATAGTCTTTTAGTATAAGTGGGAGATTGTTGGAATCTATACTGAAAGCCTAGCCCTTTTTGTATGAACATTTTATTTTGGAATAAGAATCACATGATCATTGTTTGCACTTTATATATTTATTATATGTGTGTGCATATTGTCTAATATTTTACATTGTAGATAATATGGTACTTGGTGTGGCACAGAAGATCATGTTATCAGTCCCTTGTAAAATATAAGTAGAGGCTCACAACCAAGATGGTTTTGGACAAACCATTGGCAGGGTTGTAGTGTAGCTTGGTATTGTTTTGTCTTGAACATAGAGTTACACTAGTACACTTAGGTGTATTGAGCAGGACCGACATAGAGGTGATTCAATTTATTGCTGACTACATAATTGAATCGACTTTATATTATGTACATGCTCTTAATCTCGATATAATAACGGGCACATATACTTAGTATTTATTTCTTTGATTTACAGGGTGAGATTTAGATGGATTAAATCAATATGCCTTAAGTTGGGAAATGATATTATTTACATGGTGTGCCGTTGATTATAGGAGGAAACCGTGTCCTATATATTAGGTTGATGATGTCCCCTTGAGGAGCTCATAAGGTTCATCATGTAAACCCAGCTGGTTGACTTAGTCAACATGATGAAAAGGTTGAGTGGTACTACTCGAGGAGTTAGATGTTAATTAATTGATGGTCGGTAAATCAATTAATTGACGGACATTCAATATCTTAAACACGGGGAGATAAATGTACAAATAATATATATATGGAGCCCATATTAATTTATGGGGGTTGGTGAGGTAGTTCAATGATGATCCTCTAGTGGAATGGAAGACCATTGATGGATCAAGTTTGTGTGGTTCCGATCCATCGGGTGGCCAAGATCCAACTCCTCCTTTTGGTCCCTATCGTATCCTAATATAATCCTCAAGAAGTCTAGATCCAAGAATGTAAAACAAAACCCTAGAACCAACGGTTGGGATTAAATCCCTAAGATCCGATGGTTAGGATGAAACCCTAGAACCAACGGTTGGGATTAAATCTAGATACGATGGTTAGGATGAATCCTAGAATCGATTGGGATTAAATCCTAGATCCGACGGTTGGGATGAAACCCTAGATCCGACGGTTGGGATGAAACCCTAGATCTGATTGTTGGGATGAAATCCTAGATCCGACGGTTGGGATGATACCCTAGATCCGACGGTTGGGATAAAACCCTAGATCTGACAGTGGAGATTAATTCTCTAGATCCGACGGTGGAGATTAAAGGAGGCTTAAGCTCAATTCTATAAATAGAGACTTAGGCAGGGCGGCAAGGATAATTGAATGGAATTAGGGTTTGGCTCTTGGTGGGCGACTAGGGTTTGGAGCAATAGCTTGGGCGGCAACCTTCTTCCTTCAAGATTGTTGCCGGCACCCATCCTCCTCCATCAAGACTTAGCCGGCGCCCATCCTATAGGCCTCTCCCTTCTTCCTTGGCCGGCGGTTCTCCTTCCATTGGTGGCCGGCGTTCATCTTCCTCCATACTCTCCACTTGGCGTTCTCCTTCCATTGGTGGCGATCATCCACTTGTTCCTTGGCGTTGCATCAAACATTCTATCTTGGTGGCGGTTCTAGAAAGGATAGGTATTTGTTGGTTCTTCTCTTGTTCATGACACAAGGAAGGGAAGAACGCGATCTAGAAGGCTTCTACTCACGGAGGATCTTCGTCCACACGTCATCCACGAGAAGGATAGGACATATGGTAGAAGATCGTAAGGTATAAAGTTTTATAACTTTAATTTCAGATCTGAGCATGTTCTTTTATATGTCGATTATACATGTGTGCGTAAGTATGTATTTTGTATAATCATGGACCCCGAAGAAAAACACAAAAACTTGCGATCCGTCCGTCGTCTCTTCCGCGGCTAACCAACTAGAAGAGTTGTGTTGCTTGAACAACTAGTTTGTTCGAGCGACCACTCGAGTTGTTAGCACGACGACGAATTGATTGTGCTAAGGATACTCATCCCATCCGGATTAATTCTTTCATCAGTGAAAATTTTAATCCGGGGACATGGGAGCCAATGAGCTTCCGAAGCAACTCCCTGCATAGGCTTACTATGTCACACCTAGACCAAGTATTTACTTCTTCATTCTGATTATAGTTACTCCATATATCCAAGAGTACCATACTCTAAACATGTAAAGCTTTGGCCAAAAAACTTTAGTAACAACCCGATGAGAGGACATAGGGTATACATCTCCTCGCAAGGAGTGGTGAATCCTAGCTACTCCACCTTGTAAATTCGACTTATGCCGATCATTCGGTCCACATCTCCTCGAGATGCTTACTTAAGATGTCAAAGCATAAGTCTCCATGATAAGATTACTTGAATACCTCAAGTCGAAGAATATCGCACTTGCCGCAGATGGACTTCATTGACATATTTGTATATCAGAACCATATGAAGTCGTTGTCACTCCAACAAAACTAGTTACCATAACTAGCATCCACGATCAACTCCGAACATCCCAATGTCTCCATATTAAGAAACAAGATAAACCAAAAGCATACCTCGTGGTAGTCTCAACAATCGATGGCGCCCATATGCATAAATTTTTGATTAGGGATAATTCTAATACAACAATTACACATGTAAAGAAACTCACTAGTTGTCATTCAATCACAAATTCTCTCATGCTATGAATCATTGTAACATCCAAAATGAGTTTAAGATCGAATCAAATACATGAAAACACATATACTTAAATAGTGAATCTTCATTTATCAAATAAATGGAACAACCATAAGCGATTGCCTTAGGACACCTCTTATATATAACTAACAATCTAAACAATCTATATTCACTTAGTAAATATGTACTCATTATCACCCCTGTGAGATCGATATTTTATAACCAGCGCCGCATACTTGCGGGCATTGAGCGCGCATGCTTCAACTCCTGGCAATCTCAGAGATTTGGGATCGCTCGCATGCATCATTCACTAAGTTAGCTGCAAGTGCGAAGAAGTTTTTGAGGTTGACATTCCATGTTAAGTTAAGTCATCATCATAGCTTTAAGGTTTCCATCTATTAGGCACTTACATGCCCCAAGTGAGGATCGTTTAGCATAAAAGTCTCAAAGGCATGCCCGTGATCGAGAGAGGTGCAAAGAATAGTCGGTCTCAAAGGGGCACCTAACCATTTCCACCCTCGATAACTGTTTTTTTAATCTCTATTTTTTTCTCCCTTTTTTTTTCAGAATCTCTTATTCCTCTCTAGTTCACTGAAACTCTCTCTCCCCCCCCCTTTTTTCGAATGAGTTTACACGATCCGAGCATCTCTAATAACTAAAATGCTAATCTAGAGTCACTTTTGAATTCTAAAGTACTAGACAATTGGGATAAATCATAACTAGGTATGTACTAGATTCTCCCTTTTAGAATTTTCAATAAGTGTAAGTGAAAATAAAAGCTAACAAGTGAGGAATTTAGAACATCCAATAAATCATCTCAAAATAAAGTACCAAGAGATAAAAGAAAGTAAACAACCTATGGCATGGGAATATAATGTCAAGGTTTTTCAAAAATATCACTAAAGCAACTTATAGGAAAAACAACTAAATGTTGAAAAGAAACCTAAACGAAAAACTACTTGTATGATAAACTAAATATAAAAACTAGACCTATGAAACATAAAAAATAGAACTACCAAAAACATAGAATGAAAAATGCAATATAATATAACACTCCCCTAGACTCAAAATTGATCATACCTCTAGCGTGGAGACCTAGGTGGGATGTCGGGAAGTCTCGGTTGTTGGGGAATTGATCGTCGCTATAGGGGGTGAATAGCATTTCGTTGATGGATATCATCGCTACAACAATTTGATTAGTATGTAGTGGAAATAATAGAAAAACATAAACAAAGATACAAACACATAATTACACAATCGATATAATGTGGTTCGGAATCTCATGGTTCCTACTCCATGGGTTGGGCTCGAACGAGCCTTAGCAATGCAAATATCACCACTAATCAATAATACTCCTTCTCGACAATACATCGGAGGCGGAGAAACCTTCTACAATAATTAAACTATAATACAAAACAAATACAAAGTGAAATACACAAAAGAATGCAAAGAATACTTTACAAATGATCTTTTGGAAGCTTGCTTGTTTGGTTGCTTGAGCTGCACTTGGAGACCCTGAATTGCACCAGTAATTCACCCCAAATCGCTCTAAGAAACTATGGCCAAAACCTTCTTCATGAGTTGCTTTTATATCCTGCATTCAGGTTGGATTTTGCCTAGCAGTCGATTGATCGTGACCATCAGTCGACTGCTCTTGTAGCCATTGTCTCACAATGACCCGAGCCACGTTGGATAAGTTCCAACGGATAGAGCATCGCCGATTGATCATACACTGATCGATCATGCTTCCACTGATCAAACCCTAGCTCGAATCGAAACATTCGTGCTCACAACATCGATCATCGATGATCGACTCCATGTCGGCCGACCGATCGCCATCAGATCGTCGATCGAACTCCATCGACTCATCATCAGAGCATAATACCAGTCGACTAATTACCTCATCCATGAAATAATTGTCATGCTATTGTCAAGACTCTACCCTTGGACTTTACGCCTCCAATATAACCCCTTGGACTTCCCTTGCTTCTATCGACTATTGTCATGCTAAATTGGTCTATACGGCCAAGGCACATTAGGCTTATACTATCAAGACTACCGCTTGGACTTTACACTGCTAACCATTGGACTTATGCTATCAAGACTCTACCCTTGGACTTTACGCCGCCAATATAACCCCTTGGACTTCCCTTGCCAACCCATGTTGTACTTTCCATTTGCCAAGACTCAAGCTTTTACTTTCCTTTGCCAACCCATGTTGGACTTTTCAATTACCAAGACTCAAGCTTTGATTTTCCCTTGTCAAGACCCATGCTTGGACTTTCCATCATATGGTCAACCCCATGTCAACCATATAGTCAAACAATGGTCAAACCATCATCAAATATCAAAATACCCCTCGAGTCAAACTTGAGTCCGATCAATCATGACCCGAGTCAATTGCACCAACAATCTCTCCAACACATTGTCTAACATCAAAAAACTACTCGAGTCCAACTCGAGTCTGGTTAATCGTGACCTGGGTCGATTGCACTAACATCGGTATCTTAGGCAAGTGCGAGATTCATACACAAAATTGAAAGGCAAGTTGATTTGGGGAAAATGCTCTCACCCTTTTAATGGGGTGTGACATGACAGTGTGGGATTTAATTGGCCGACCGTGTGTGGCTCTGTGGTGATCGCTCAAAAAAATCTAGAAAGGCATGGTCATGTGAGATTCACACGGCTAGCCATGTGTGACTCTGGAACTTTCCTAGAATGCCACACGATATGAGAATTTTCACACGCCCGCCATGTGATCTTTCGCCATTGGGCATGGTCGTGAAATTCACGACGCCGTGCTTTCTTTGGGGTACTAAAAAATTTTCCTCTTCTACCTAGAAAATTCTATACTAAACTAAACACACATAATGATTATAATAGAGAAAAATAAAAACTTAAAACTAGAATGTATTAATGCAAAAATGGAAAACAAATAAAGTTAAACTTGGGTTTCCTCCCAAGAAGCACTTGCTTAAGGTCTTTAGATTGACCATACTCCTGTGTTTCAACTTGGCTCCGGTGGTTCCGTAAACCTCCACTAATCAACATCGGAATTTTTATACTCTCCTAGATATTTCTTTAATCTTTGTCCATTCATTTTAAACTCCCTTGATTATTTACTCTATATATTCACAACCCCATATGGATATACGTTTTTAATCAGAAATGATCACCGGCCATCTTGATTTCTACTTTCCAGGAAAAAGTTTTAATCTTGAGTTATATAGGAGAACTAAGTCCCCTTCCTTAAACTCTCTTCTCAGGATATACTGGTCATGCCATTTTTGTCATACGCATGTTGTATGCCTTCACATGTTCATACGCATCTCGTTGGATTTCGTCCAACTCACTTAACTATTGCTTCCTCTTTTCCCCTACTGCATGTAAATCTAGGTTCCGTTTCCTGATAGATCAATAAGATTTATTCTCTAGTTTGACAGGAAGATGGCATGACTTCCTATAAATCAAGCGAAATAGGGTTATACCGATAGGAGTCTTATAAGCTATTCGATAAGCCCAAAGAGCATCATCAAATTTTTGTGACCAATCTTTTCGAGATGCCATGACTAGTTTCTCCAGAATACTTTTAATCTCCCTATTTGAAATCTCCACCTGGCAGCTCATTGGAGGATGGCAAGCTATCGAGACCTTATGGATTATCCCATACTTCTGCAGCAACTTTTCAAATAGCTTCTCAATGAAGTAAAATCCCCCATCCCTAATTACAACTCAGGGAACTCTAAATCTAAGAAAGATAATCTTCTTAAACATCATGATGACCATTTTAGCATTGCAATGGGGTGATGTTATAACTTCTACCCACTTAGAGACATAATCTACAGCTACCCGAATATATCTATTTGTGTCGGAGGTGGGAAAAGGTCCCATGAAGTCTACTCCCCATACGTCAAAGGGTTCTACTTCGAGGATAGTACTTGATGGCATTTTGTGTCTCCTACCTATATTACCTATTCATTAACAACAATCACAGGAGACCACATAGTTATACGTATCCTTCAACAAACTGGGTGTTGGGTTTTTCCGAGCCGCAAAAACCGCTTTTTGCGTTGCGGAAACCTCGGAAGCCCCGGCCACGGATCCGTGCGAAGTATAAAAAAATATAATTACATGTATGTGCTTACACAAATTCCTAGATCTACCTTAGATCTAAGAGGTTAGAACGTTACCCTCGTAGCGACGCCCTTCGCTTATCCCGCTCGTCCAAAAGTCCGCCAGAACTCGAGAGTGTCAAGTGCACACTCCTCTATGGTATCCACACAAGCAATAGGTGGAGAAAACTCAACCTTGAGTGTGCTAGCACTCCTTGGTTGGTTCGGCCAAAGAGAGGAATGGGAGAGGGAGAGCTTGAGAGAAAAAGTTCCATGGATGAAGATGAAGTAATTGGGAGTAACTCACCAAATGAATTCACCCACCCATAACCCCAAAGTGGCCGGCCACTTCATGGAAAGGGGGTTACATGCATGCATGTAAATCCCATGACCCTTGGTCTCCCTCATGATGTGGCACCAATTGACCAAGTCAATGATGATGTGGAGCACCATCATTGGCCGACCATGCCAAGTCATCATCATGACATGGCATTTGGTCAAGTCAAACTTGACCTTTCATCTTCCCTCTCAAGTCAAGTCAAACTTGACCTCTAATCTCCCATGGTTGATCAAATATAACCACTTGACTCAAGTCAATTTAATTTAATGAATCTTTATTCATTAATTTAAATTGATTTGATGAATCAAATCAAAATTAGACTCATTCAACACTTGAATCAACTTGAGTCTAACTCAATTAGTCTAATTTGGATTACTCTTAATCCAATTTGGTTCATCCAATGAACCTAATCCTCATGGTTCATCATATGAACTTAATCTCCATCTAATTGCTCTTATGTGTGTGACCCTATAGGTTCTTGTAACGTTGGCAATGTCCCTAAACCGATTTAGGAACATAAGCAATGAGCGGTATCTAGCAACACATCATTGCTACCCAATTTACAAGAATGTTGAGCTCCAACATCACCTTTGTGACTACTAATTGTGACTCTCACAATATGTGACAATGTCCCTCTATCCATGACATCTAGATTGACCAATCAAGGCATAGACCGTGTCATCCTCGGTACAATCTAAATCTTGATCCCCAAGTAGACTCACTCTAATCAAATGAGCTCAATATCTCATATTGACTCATTTGGGCATGGCCATGCACTTCGTGGTCTCACTCTATCAAGAATATCGATGTCACCCCCGTCATATAGGAGGGATAGATCTCATCTACATCACTCACATCCCTCCGCATAATTTGTTACATACCCAGTAATCGCCTTTATAGTCCACCCATTTACGGGTGACGTTTGACGAAGCCAAAGTATGCAACTCCTTATGTAGGGAACCATGGTGACTTCAGGTTTAAGGACTAATAGTCATACTAATAGCCACATGAGAAAGTATATGACACTCATATAACGATCCATGATACTTTCTCATGGCGGGTCATTCAGTATACATTCTCCAATGCATACCCATGTGTCAACTTGATATCTCATATCCATGACTTGTGGGATCAAGTTATCATGTTGACCTACATGCTAGTCTCTATGCATTAACATTGTCCTTGAATGTTAATACTCGACTAGGAATGATTAAGAGTAGTGTTCTCTATATCATCTCATTATCGATTCAACTAATCGATTGATATAGATAAGAACCTACTAGTCAAGGACATTATTATATTTAGTTATTTGGCACCAATACAAGTAAATATAATAACCATGCCTTTATAAATAGGAATATGATACAATAAAGTCCATACAACAATCATCATATGATTGGCTGTAGGGCTTTCACTAACAATCTCCCACTAGCACTAGTGTCAATCACCATAGTATCTAATACCCAATGACCTAGTGTGACCATCATGCTTTTTCTGTGCCAAAGCCTTGGTCAAGGGGTCTGCGATGTTAGCCTCTGTGGGTACTCTGCAAATCTTCACATCTCCTCTATCGATAATCTGTCGAATGAGATGGAAGCGCCGTAGTATGTATTTGGTCTGCTGGTGTGAGCGAGGTTCCTTAGCCTGTGCAATCGCTCCATTGTTGTCACAATAGAGCTCTATGGGATCTGCAATGCTAGGAACCACTCCAAGCTTAGTAATGAACTTGCGGATCCAAACTGCCTCCTTTGCTGCCTCAGATGCAGCGATATACTCGGCTTCTGTTGTAGAATCAGCAACTGTGTCCTGCTTGGAACTCTTCCATCTCACAGCGCCACCATTCAAGCAAAACACGAACCCTGACTGCGATCTATAATCTTCCTGGTCAGTTTGGAAGTTGGCATCGCTGTAACCCTTTACGGCTAGCTCCTCATTGCCTCCTAATATCATGAAATATTCTTTAGTCCTTCTCAAGTACTTAAGAATATTCTTGACTGCTATCAAGTGATGCTCACCTGGATCTGACTGGTACCTACTCGTCATGCTCAAAGCATACGAGACATCAGGATGAGTACATAGCATGGCGTACATGATAGATCCTATATTAGATGCATAAGGGATCTTATCCATGCGGTCTCTCTCCTCTCTAGAAGAGGGACTTTGAGTCTTCGAAAGACTCACACCATGTGACATCGGCAGAAGTCCTTTCTTGGAATTCTGCATGGCAAACCGAAGTAATACCGTGTCAATGTATGCACTCTGACTTAGGCCAAGCAATCTCTTAGATCTATCTCTATAGATCTTGATGCCTAGAATACAGGCTGCTTCACCTAAGTCTTTCATTGAGAAGCACGTCCCCAGCCAAGTCTTCATAGACTGTAGCGAAGGGATGTCATTCCCAATGAGTAGTATGTCATCCACATACAATACAAGGAACACAACTGTGTTCCCATTAACCCTCTTGTAGACACAGGGTTCATCTTCATTCTTGATGAAACCAAACTGTTTGATCGCATCATCGAATCGAAGATTCCAGCTCCGAGAAGCTTGCTTTAGCCCATAAATGCATACTTTCCCAAAGATGTCGTGGATCTACAAAACCCTCGTGTTGTGTCATGTACACATCCTCGAGCAAGTTTCCATTCGTAAACGCGCGGTTTTGACATCCATCCGCCAGATCTCATAATCGTGGTATGCCGCAATAGCAAGCAAGATCCGAATGGACTTAAACATCGCCATCGGAGAAAAGGTTTCATCATAGTCAATACCATGAATTTGCTTGAAACCTTTAGCCACCAATCGGCCCTTATAGGTATGCGTAAGTCCATCCATGTCATCTTTCTCCTAAAGACCCACTTACACCCAATGGGTTTGACCCCTTCAGGTGGATCAACCAAAGTCCATACTTGGTTAGTGTACATGGATTCCATCTCGGATCTCATGGCGTCTAGCCATTTCTCAGAATCTGGGCTCATCACAGCTTCCCGATAGGAGGTAGGCTCATTCTCAATGAGCATAACGTCATCATGGTCAGACAAGAGAAATGAGTATCTCTCAGCCGACGACGCATTCTATCGGACTGCGAAGAGGTAGGTCTACTTGAATGTGGTTGTTCCACAACTCTTGTGCAACATCCTCATCACCCACAACACTTTGTGGTTCCTGCTCAACCTCCATCAAGGCCTCAAGCATATGGTCCTTATCTTGAATTTCTTCAAGATAGTACGTACTCCCACTATTTTTTCTAGAAACATAATCCCTTTCTAGAAAAACCCCAGTCTTTGCCACAAACACTTTGTGCTGACTGGGAATGTAGAAGTAATATCCCTTTGTATCTTTGGGATATCCAACAAAATAGCACCTATCGGATTTGGGTCCCAGTTTGTCTGAGACTTGACGTCGAACGTAAGCCTCACAACCCCAAATCCTCATAAAAGACATCTTGAGATTTTTCCCTGTCCATATCGTATATGGTGTCTTTACCACAGCATTGGATGGTACACGGTTAAGGGTAAAGGTCATTGTGTCAGAGCATATCCCCAAAAGGATATAGGAAGATCTGTGACTCATCATAGATCGTACCATATCCAATAGGGTACGATTCCTCCTTTCGGATACACCATTCCGTGGTGTTCCAGAGGAGTGAGTTGGGATAGAATCCCACACTACCTAGATAGTCACGAAACTCATGGCTAAGGTATTCACCACCTCGATCCGATCAAGTATCTTAATACTCTTGCCAAGTCGGTTTTGTACTTCATTCTGAATTCTTTGAACTTTTCAAAGGATTCAGATTTATGTGTCATAAGATACACATAACCATATCTATCAAGTCATCAAGAAATGTAATGAAGTACCAGAATCACCTCTAGCAAAACATTGAAAGGACCACATACATCACTATGTATAAGTCCTAACAAATCATTGCTCTTTCAATATGTCCACTAAAGGAGTCTTGGTCATCTTGCCTAAAAGGCAAGACTCGCATGTCTCATATGATTCAAAATCAAATGAGTCTAGCACATCCTTATGGAGCTGAGATAAGCGACTCTCATTTATGTGACCTAAGCGACAATGCCAGAGATAGGTTTGGTTCAACTCATTTGACTTGAACCTCTTGGTACTTATGTTATAGATAGGGCTCTCTAAGTCTAGAAAGTAGAGTCCGTACAATAGAGGTGCACTAAAATATAAAATATCATTTAAATAAACTGAACAACATATGTTCTTTATTATAAATGAAAAACCTTTCTTGTCCAAACAAGAAACTGAAATGATGTTCTTATTTAAGGCAGACACATAACAACATTCTTCTAATTCTAGTACAAGCCTGCAGAGGCAGATAGATCATAAGTTCCTACAAAGAATAAAGAAGAACCCTTGCTCCATTGCCTACTCAGAGGTCCACCTCGCCTTTGTCAATGCCCCGCTATTTCTCACCGCACATTGGTACAAATGTGAGATGCACATCATGTATCTAATACCAATTTTGTAGAAATAGATAGATTGACATCTATAACATTTATACCTGAAGTAGAAGTCTCACTTCTCTTCTTAAGATCTTATGCCTTGCAGCTTACGCTTCCAAAGGTCCTCGCTTCCTTGCAAGGGAAGCAAGCCCTTCCTTGGCTACCCCTCCTTTGGGTTTAAGTTCTTTGCCTTTGCCCTTGGCTTGGGACTTTCCCTTACCTTTAGGCTTGCCCTTGTTTCTTCTTCGCACCATCAAAATGGTGTCGATTTACCCTTCTTAAGGTTAAGCTCAGCAGTTCTCAACATGCTGAGCATTTCAGGCAATGGCTTATCAATTTCATTCATGTTATAATTCATGACAAATTGATTGAAGGCTTTTGGCAAAGATTGCAAGATTAGGTCAGTGGCCAGCTCTTGGCCAAGTGGGAATCCCAGCCTTTGTAGGTTTTCTACGTACCCAATCATCTTGAGTACATATTTACCTACGGGAGTCCCTTCTTGCATTTTGGACCCAAATAATGCCTTAGAGACTTCATATCTCTCATGCCTAGCTTGTCCTTGATATAGTTGACGAAGATGTCCAACCATATCATAAGCATTCATGAACTCATGTTGCTTCTGAAGCTCAGAGTTCATGGTCGCGAGCATAAGACATGACACATCTAATGCATCATCTTGATGCTTGTAAGCATCTTTGTCACCACGAGGCGGTGGCAGGAGGTGCCTCCGAATGGGCTGCCCAAACGCATGACTTCCTTTCTTGGGTGAGAACAATTCTCAAGTTCTGCATCACCAGAAATTTGATCCATTGAGCTTGTCCTTCTCAAGGACAGATCGCAGAGAGAGAGTGTTCGTGTTGTTTGACATAGTAATCTACAACATACAATGCAGAGAATTAATATCATATTCCTTTTATCATTTAATTAGGCCTTTAATCAAATGATGCTCCCACTGAATTATAGGAATTTTGTAGAATCGAGTTATGGATGGGGTCAAACTACATTAGTAGATTCATACAAACTAGCTATAATTCTTGCGGGACAAGATCCACATCATACTAAGCCTTGAGTTAGCTTTGGCTAAATCGCCCAAGACTTAGTACGATCGGTGGGTAACACATTACCGATTACATCTTTATGCAACTCTTGTTTATAGGATTAAGACCCACATTTACAAAAGACCTTGAGTTAGCTTTGGCTAAATCGCCCAAGATTTAGTGTAAATGCGATCTTAACCTATCTTTCCAACGATTGGAATATGCCTATAGTTCTACTCGATCCAATTGAGTTAACTAGTTTTGGTCAATCTAATTGAGCTTACTCTAACCCGTGATAGGCGACCAATAAGATTGTCCCTCCAAGCACCCTACCAAGATAATATGTTGCTCGCTTTGGCGATTCAACAACAAATAAAATGATCGAGGTAGTGATGGGTATCAAGGCTCGGTAGGCATTTTCGAGTTGATTCGATTATGATCTAATCTAATCGTAATGGGTATCTTATACGCATTTAGTCCTTTATTATCCTATATTAGCATGCATCATATACATACATTAATTATTCTAGCATGCATCATATACATACAAGAAAATTAACCTAGCATGCATCATATACATACAAACATTTTTTCTACTAGCATGCATCACATACATACAAGCAAAAATCAATTAAATATATATATATATATATATATATCAGCATATATATATTTAATTAAATGTGATATAGTCATGGCCCTACTACGATCTTCTCAAGCCAATGAGAAGATCGGACGGTCTACCTAAGGCTAGCGGCTTCTCCAAGCGCTTCCTTTGACCGCCATGTGTCGTCGTCACCCTTCTCATAAGCTCGTCTTCAAGTGGACTTTCCACCGCTCCATTTTTGTACATTACAAATACGAAACTCGAGTTACATTCGAGTCTAAAACTATTTACAACTAGAATATTAAAAGAAGAGGTGCGACGCGCAGGTCGCAAACACTTTACAACACGCACAACCACAAAAAGACGCACGCGTATTATGAATTACAACACACAGAATACAATCCAATTGGGTTATTGAGCCATGACAATCACAGAATTATACATAATTCTAAATTATGTATTTTTACAGAAAATTTCTATAATTTTTCCTAATTTATTTTGAATTTATGACGATCAAGGGACATGGCCCCTTTCGGGGATAGGGGCAGTGCCCCTACTCGCAAAATAAACTTCGCGAGTGTCCCTACAATGATCTTACAGCGACTTAAGTCGCTGTCCAAAAAACCTAAAGCGAGAACTCGCCGATTCGGAGAGTTTTTCTCAACGGTTGAAGCCTACGAGTGTCCCAACACTCGTTGCTTCGACTCTACGAGAAAAATACCCAAAAATTCTATAAAATAAGAAAATTTACAGAAACATATAAATCTGTAATTTTTTATATCTAATATAAAAACTACAAAAACGAAACACATACATGCTTCGCACGTGGCTCTGATACCACTGTTGGGTTTTTCCGAGCCGCAAAAACCGCTTTTTGTGTTGCGGAAACCTCTAAGCGCCACGGATCCGTCTGATAAAAAATATAATTACATGTATGTGCTTACACAAATTCCTAGATCTACCTTAGATCTAAGAGGTTAGAACGTTACCCTCGTAGCGACGCCCTTCGCTTATCCCGCTCGTCCAAAAGTCCGCCGGAACTCGAGAGTGTCAAGTGCACACTCCTCTATGGTATCCACACAAGAATTAGGTGGAGAAAACTAAACCTTGAGTGTGCTAGCACTCCTTGGTTGGTTCGGCCAAAGAGAGGAATGGGAGAGGGAGAGCTTGAGAGAAAAAGTTCCAAGGTTGAAGATGAAGTAATTGGGAGTAACTCACCAAATGAATTCACCCACCCATAACCCCAAAGTGGCCGGCCACTTCATGGAAAGGGGGTTACATGCATGCATGTAACTCCCATGACCCTTGGTCTCCCTCATGATGTGGCACCAATTGACCAAGTCAATGATGATGTGGAGCACCATCATTGGCCGGCCATGCCAAGTCATCATCATGACATGGCATTTGGTCAAGTCAAACTTGACCTTTCATCTTCCCTCTCAAGTCAAGTCAAACTTGACCTCTAATCTCCCATGGTTGATCAAATCTAACCACTTGACTCAAGTCAATTTAATTTAATGAATCTTTATTCATTAATTTAAATTGATTTGATGAATCAAATCAAAATTAGACTCATTCAACACTTGAATCAACTTGAGTCTAACTCAATTAGTCTAATTTGGTTTACTCTTAATCCAATTTGGTTCATCCAATGAAACTAATCCTCATGGTTCATCATATGAACCTAATCTCCATCTAATTGCTCTTATGTGTGTGACCCTATAGGTTCTTGTAATGTTGGCAATGTCCCTAAACCGATTTAGGAACATAAGCAATGAGCGGTATCTAGCAACACATCATTGCTACCCAAGTTACAAGAATGTTGAGCTCCAACATCACCTTTGTGACTACTAATTGTGACTCTCACAATATGTGACAATGTCCCTCTATCCATGACATCTAGATTGACCAATCGAGGCATAGACCGTGTCATCCTCGGTACAATCTAAATCTTGATCCCCAAGTAGACTCACTCTAATCAAATGAGCTCAATATCTCATATTGACTCATTTGGGCATGGCCATGCACTTCGTGGTCTCACTCTATCAAGAATATCGATGTCACCCCCGTCATATAGGAGGGATAGATCCCATCTACATCACTCACATCCCTCCGCATAATTTGTTACATACCCATTAATCGCCTTTATAGTCCACCCATTTACGGGTGACGTTTGACGAAGCCAAAGTATGCAACTCCTTATGTAGGGAACCATGGTGACTTCAGGTCTAAGGAATAATAGTCATACTAATAGCCACATGAGAAAGTATATGACACTCATA
This sequence comes from Wurfbainia villosa, assembly GCA_025175895.1. Lineage (NCBI taxonomy): Eukaryota > Viridiplantae > Streptophyta > Magnoliopsida > Zingiberales > Zingiberaceae > Wurfbainia > Wurfbainia villosa. The sequence continues at coordinate 6,584,719 of CM046003.1, read as the reverse complement.
TAACGATCCATGATACTTTCTCATGGCGGGTCATTCAGTATACATTCTCCAATGCATACCCATGTGTCAACTTGATATCTCATATCCATGACTTGTGAGATCAAGTCATCATGTTGACCTACATGCTAGTCTCTATGCATTAACATTGTCCTTGAATGTTAATACTCGACTAGGAATGATTAAGAGTAGTGTTCTCTATATCATCTCATTATCGATTCAACCAATCGATTGATATAGATAAGAACCTACTACTCAAGGACATTATTATATTTAGTTATTTGGCACCAATACAAGTAAATATAATAACCATGCCTTTATAAATAGGAATATGATACAATAAAGTCCATACAAAAATGATCATATGATTGACTCTAGGGCTTTCACTAACACTGGGCCAGTAGAACCTTGCTTGTGTTAGTGTCAGCTCTTAGTGCCAATCATGAGATGATTGATTAGGGATCATGTGTATCATATTTATTTTAGTAAAAGGCAGAGATTGTTTATTATATTTACTTTATGCATGTGCCAGCTAAAATAAATATAATAATGCCCTTGAATAGTAGGTTCTAATCTATAGTATATCATTTGGTAGAATTGATTATGAGAAGTTGTAAAGAATATTATTCTTAATATTCCTAGTCAAGTATTAATGGATAAGGGCAATATTAATACATTGAGACTTATATGTAGGTCAATGGATGACTTGATCTCACAAGTCATGGATATGTGATATCACATTGACACATGGGTATATATATTGGAGAATATATATACTGAATTGATCCGCCATGAGAAAGTGTCATGGATCGTTATATGAGTGTCATATACTTTCTCATGTGACTATTGGTATGAATAGTCCTTAGACCTTAAGTCACTACGGTTCCCTACATAAGGAGTTATGTACTTTGGTATCGCTCTAACATCACACAAGAACAGGTGCACTATAATGGCGATCCCGGGTATGTAACGAATTATGGAGGGATGTGAGTGATGTAGATGGATCTATCCTCCATTATGACGGGAGTGATATCTTTGGCCTCTTGATAGAGTAGGACCACGAAATGCATGACCATGCTCCAATGAGTCAATATGAGATATTGAGCTCATTTGTTTGAGTGAGTCTACTTGGGGATCAAGAAACATAAATATCGATAAAGGGATGACACGGTCTATGCCTCATTGATCGATCTAAGATATCAGAGATAGAAGGACATCGTCATACATGATATTAGTCGAAAGGTTGCGGATCTCGACGATCTTATAACTTGGTAGCAATGATGTATTGCTAGATGCCGCTTATTACTTATCTATATAAAATGGTTTTAGATACATTGCCAATGTTACAAGAGCCTATAGGGTCACACACAAATGACATTCTGTTTTGGAGATGATTTATTTTAGTTGGACTAAAAGAACAATTAAGCATATGGCCAAGTCTTGAGTTAGACTCAAACTGGTTAAACTTGAGTTAGACTCAAGTTGAACCATGGAAGATGATTCATCATCATCATGCATGATTAATGTGATTAATCATGCATGGGAATACCAAGGGCCTTGGTATTCATGATGAAGAAGAATACCAAGGGTCATGACATTCATTAGGAGTTAAGAGGAATTGATAGCAATGGTTGCTAGTGGATTAAATGGCCTTTTGGTGTTGAATGTGTATGAGAATTGGAGGCTTTTGTGTTTTGGGTGTGCAAGCCAAAAAGGACCAAGAGAAGTGTTCTCTCATCCCTCTCCTTCCTCTCCTTTTTCTTCCAAAGGATTCTTGGCATTTTGCTAGGGGTTGCTAGCACAACGTGACTCCAAAACGGGTGGGTGTCAGTGTGGATACCTTAGAGATACGGTTATCCTTACCGTATTGAGATCCGACAGCATTTGGAAAAGCGGGACTGCGAAGGGCATACATCGAAGGTATACTTCTCCTTCTAGATAATATCTAGAAAAGTAGGGTACGAAATGACTTATATAGTTTTGCATGGATCTCTGGTGGGATCTAGTTTATAGTTATTATTTCCACTGCGGTTGTGCGAAGTATTCGCCTGTGATGTTGTGAATATCAGATCCAGAATTATCCCAACAGCTTGGAGCACCTTCGCGGTCATTTTCAAGACTCAGTGCAGTATGGGGAGGAATGACAATAAAAAAGAATATTCCAACTTCCTCTTCCGGTTCGCATCTTCGATAAATGTTATCCATGCATCTCCTAAAAGGAAAAGGATCATCCCAAACATATTGCTTTACATATGCAAAGAATCTTTTCCTTTGTTGGGTCATCAATTCTGATGGAATTATTCTTCCTACTAAAATTTTTATCAGATCTACATACCAAGGGCCGGTAGCTTTACTAATAACCATGAGTGTATCATCCTGTAGGGTGTCATTTATTTGTGCATTGTCTTTCTCATCTAACTGCTTATCTAGGGACATACATGATAAATGGTCTGCAACAACATTCACTGAACCCTTCTTATCCCTAATTTCTACATCAAATTCTTGAAAAAGTAAGATCCAGTGAATGAGGTGGGGTTTAGCCTCCTTTTACTAAATGTAATTGCTTCTTGGTCAGTGTAAACTATGACCTTTGACCCGACGAGATATGATCACGAACTTGTAAAAGCGAACACCACTACTAGTAATTCTTTTTCTATCATGGCATAATTAATCTGTTCTTTGTCTAGTGTCTTTCTGGCATTGTGGATCGCATGTAGTTTCTTGTCCTTCCGCTGGCCTAATACTGCCCCTTCTTCATAATTATTGGTGTCGCACATAATCTCAAATGGTAAGTTCCAATCTGGGGGTTGTATTATTGGGGCAGTCACTAGAGCCTTTGTAATTTTTTCAAATGCTTCAAAACATTGCTGGTCGAAAATAAAGTTCGCATCATTAGCCAGTAGGTTTGTCAGGGGCTTTGTTATTTGAGAGAAATTTTTTATAAACCTTCGGTAAAAACCTGTATGACCAAGGAAACTCCTTATGTCCTTAAAATCCCTAGGTGGTGGTAGTTTCTCAATAACTTCGATCATTGCTCTGTCTACTTCAATATCTTTTCCCGATATCTTATGGCCCAACACTATTCCTTCGGTAACCATGAAATGACATTTTTCTTGATTCAAGACAAAGTTATTTTCCTCACACCTTTGCAAGGCCTTCGACAGGTTTTTTAGACAAGAATCGAAACTTGTCCCATAAATCGAAAAGTCATCCATGAATACTTCCATAGTTTTTTTTATCAAGTCCAAGAAAATGGTTGTCTTGCATCGCTGAAAGGTAGTAGGACCGTTGCATAGTCAAAAAGGCATCCTTCTATATGAAAAAATTCCATATGGGCAGGTGAAGGTGGTATTCTCCTGATCATTAGGATGAATATGGATTTGGAAGAATCTGGAGTACCCATCATTAAGGTAGCAAAATGAGAGTGCTTAGCTAGATGTTCTAGCATTTGATCAATAAAGGGGAGTGGGATGTTATCTTTCCTTGTTGCTTTGTTTAGCTTACGGTAATCTATACACATCCTACATCCTGTTACCATTCGAATAGAAATCAACTCATTCTCTTCGTTCTTGAATACCATAGTCCTGCCCTTTTTCAGGACTATATGTACCAAATTGACCCATTCACTTTCTGAAATGGGGTAAATTATTCCTGTATCTAATAACTTTACTACTTCCTTCTTCACAACCACTTGCAAGTTTGGGTAAAGTCTTCTTTGATGCTCCACTGTTTACTTATACCCATCCTCGAGTACTATTTTGTGCATACAAAGGGATGGGCTTATTCCCTTAATATCATCGATGGTATATCCTAGTACCTTCCGATACACCTTAAGTACCTCCAATAACTTCCCTATCTTAGCTTCTTTCAAAATGAAATTTATAATCACTGGATAGGTCGAGTCTGACCCCAAGAATTCATATCTGAGATTCGAAGGAAGGGGTTTCATCTCGGGGCTAGGGTGTTTATTTATTACAACTAGTTCCTGTTCTTTTTCTTTTTCTGGTTCCAAGAAATGGGGAATTCCTTCCCTGCAGTACTCTCTCCCTTCACTTTCATCTTGTATCTAGCACGCTGCCTCTAATCCATCAGTTTCCTTCTTGAGGATAGACTTTTGAAACCCCATGTCACTATCCAACCATATTTGGAGGGTCAAGACCACTATCTCTACTATGCGATAGGCCTTGTCCATGCTCTTCTTCATTAATAACCCCCTACTGTTGTGTCCAAGAGTTCTTTTGCTGAGATCAAAATTCTAGAATAAAAACATGTGAATGATCAGCCAATCCTATAATCCGTGATGTGGACATCGAAGTATCATCTCCTGGAACTTCCCCCATGACTCAGCCAATGTCTCTTAGTGGTCCTGCTTAAAAGCAAGAATTTTATCCCTTAGGTAAACTGTTTTTCTTGGCGGGAAGTATTTGCCAAAAAATAGATGTTTCAAATGCTCCCACGTTGTTAGGCTCCTTTCTAGTAAAGTTTGTATCCATTGTCTGACCTCTCCTTTTAGAGAGAATAGGAAAGTAATGAGCCTAATGGCATCTGCTGGAACCCCTTCATACTGCTTTGTGCTGCAGTATGCTAGTAACTCCTCAAGGTGTTGGTAGGGTTCCTCGATCTATGTTTTTCCAAACTAATTCTTTTGAATTAGGGAAAATAGTGCATGGTTTATCTCCCATCTTGCAACTTTGATTTGGGGAATCACTATACTAGAATTCCACAACTTGAGCCCAGGTGTCGCATAATCTTTCAATGGTCGAGCACGATGTATTAACATGCCAATGCTACTTATTGAAAAGAAACTAAGTAAAATGAAAGTAAAGAACTAACTAAAGAAAACTTAAAACTGAATTGAAACCAAATGAAGTTGGAAATGAAAAACAACTAGTGAAATAAATTTAAACTAGATAGAATAACAAAAATTTAAAACTGAAATAAAGTAAAAGCAAATTTAAACTATGTCCAATCCAAACTATTCACTTTCCATCAAATATCGAATCTACAGTCCTCGACAACGGTTTGACGCACACTAGCATGACCCTAAATCTTCAACTGAGACTACAAAGGAATTGAAGTGTGCGCTCGCGCTCAATGCCCGCAAGTGCACGGTTGTCGTCAAGTAATAAATTATGTATCGATCCCACAAGGAATTTGATTTCGAGTACTGGTGTCCAGTGAACTTATATTGTTCAGAGTGAATCATTTCCTAAATTAAGGTGGTCGGCTGTGAGTAGGCTCTAGTACGGTGCCACTTGGAGAAAGAAGCAAGGTGTTACTCAACGGTTGGTTAAGGGAATCCAAGATTTTAGCTTTACTTATGCATTGTCGAACATGCTATTAAGTTAATGCTCCTAGGTTCTCTAATTGCGATCTTGTAGGTGGATCATCGTATGCAATCCTGATGAACTTTTGCTTCTACCGAGAATTGTCTATTCCTAACAAAGTTTCCCTTTAAGATTGTCAGAGCTCAGGGGGTTCCTATCCTGTTGGGTTTCCGGCACCGCGGCGTGTGTGTGTTCGATCATGTTTCGCAAACATGAGCACAGCGGAAGCAATTAAAATTAATAAATCTATATTTATTATAACACACACAACACACGCATGCTATTACAACAAGTGTAGACATAACCGTAAATTAAAATTGCAATAAAAGGAAATTAAACTACGTTATACCTTCCGTATGACGTGTAGCGGGAACGGCATCAACCGGAACGATCCTCGTAAGAATCGTCTCTATCCGTATCCACGCCGAGCTCCTCGGGATGACTTCGCTAAGTCACGAGCTTCGTCTTCGTACGGGTTACTAGCCTCGTGTTGAAGACGACGTGATCGAGAGATGATCACGATCCGAATCCAAATTCGGATCCAAAACGAGTTCTCAAAACTCGCTTCTCCGGAGAGGTATTCGACAACCGTTTGACGAATCCTTCGTCCTCCACCTCAGAGGATTACCGGAGATCAAATCCCCGGTATGTTAGCCGCTGTCGGAGCACTAACCGTCGTCCAAACGACGCTCCGACGAGAGGAGAAGAAGCTGTCCAGAAAACTGGACAGCTTGGTGGAGGAGTAGGCGCCGGCCAAAACAAGGAGAGAAAAGGCTCACCTTGATGCCAACCTATAGGAGATCACGGAGGGTCGCCGGAGGTTCACCGGCCGGAGCTTGACGCGCAAGGAGCGGACGGGCGGCACCACAAGCTGGGCGGCAACAATGTGTTGGGCGGCAACAACATGTTGGGCGGCTACAACTTGTTGGGCGGCAACAACTTCATTAGGGTTTTGGGTTAGGGTTTAAGCCCTATTTTATAGAGAACTAATTCTCTTAATGGTTAATGGATCATATCCATAAAGCCCGTTAACCCGCTCCATTAAGATAAGTTAAAATAAACCAAACCATGATGGTTTATTTTAAGTTAAAACGAACCGAACCAACTTTTGGTTCATTCGTTTAAAATAAACCAAACCCTTTGGTTTATTCTTATCCATTGGATTAGAACCAAACCATTTTGGTCCATCCATTATGTCTTCATAAGACACGGCCCATCCACGCTTCCATTGCGACTGAAACAATTTCATGCTCGCTTTATGTTTGGTCCAACCAAACATAGTTTCTCTCGGTCTGAGAATCCCATTCTCAAGCTCGTTTTAAATCCTTTGGATTACACTCGTTGTGCGTGTGACAAAATAGGTTCTCGGTTTATGTTGGCCGTCTATAATTAACCATTAATTATAGAACGATCATGAGTGGCACCTAGTAGTACATCATGATCCCCAATTAACCGAAAAGATCAACGGTTGATCCAGAACTATTTCTGAAACCCTTCAGTAGCTCGAATGAATCGTGCCCCATTCCCTTCACTCATCTTATACCCACTTGGTTCAGGACATGGTCTATTGTGTCAGTCCCCACTAGGCTGACTACGTCACACCTAGCCCAAGTATTATTTCCTCGTCTTACGGATTCTAGTTACTCCACATGTATCGAAGAGTACCTTACTCTAAACATGTAATGCTTTGGCCAAAGACTTTAGTAACAATCCGACGAGAGGCCATGGGTATACATCTCCTCGCAAGGAGTGGTGAATCCTTTATAGGCTATTCAAACACCTTCGATCACTGACTTATACCCAATCATCCTGTCCACATCTCCTGAGATGTTTGCTTAAGATGTCAAAGCATAAGTCTCCATGATCAAGATGACTTGAATACCGCAAGTCAAAGGAACATCGCACTTAAGCCACAAGAAGAACTTCATTGACATATCTATATATGCAGAGAACCATATGAAGTCTTACTACTGGTCACTCCAATGAACTAGTTACCATAACTAGCATCCACGATTAACTCGACATCACAATGTCTAGTGAGAATCACCGCTTGGATACACCAAGGAGTATACTCGTGTTAGTCTCGGCGTAATTGATGGTGTCCAAATCCATCAATTCATCGACTAGGATAATTCCGATACATCACAATTACACATGTAGAGATACTCACTAGTTGTGATCCAATCACAAATTCTCTCATGCCGTGAATCGATCGTGGACATTCAGTAAATGAGTTTAAGATCCAATCAAATACATTAAACATGTATACTCAAATAGTGAATCTTCATTTATCATATAAATAGTTCATACATAAGGCGATTGCCTTAGGACATCTCTCATATATTACTAACAGACTCCCACTTGGCCTAATGCCAATCGCTACGGTATCCAATACCATAAGCTCTAACATGACCCTCAAACTTACTTTGAGGTAATGCTTTAGTCAAAGGATCCGCTAAGTTCCTTTCAGTGGGAATTTTCTCGATTTGTATTTCGTTCCTACTTATGATCTCTCTGATAAGATGATAGCGGTGAAGCACATGTTTGGATCATTGATGAGACCACATCAAGTTCAAAGATGAACTTCTTGATCCAAACCGCCTTTGCTCGCCTAAAGTCGCAATGTATTCTCGCTTAGTGGCGTAAATCCGCTATAGTGTCAAGCTTGGAACCTTTCCAACTTATTGCGCCTCCATTCCCGGTGAATACATACTCAGACTGAGACATGGAATCATCCTTGTCTGTCTGGAGCTGGCATTCGTATACCCACGTATCACCATGTACCCTTCTCCATATATTAGGAACACATCCTTAGTTCTTCTCAAGTACTTAAGGATCTTCTTAATAGCCGCCCAATGATCCATTCCTGGATCGGACTGGTATCTGCTCGTGACACTCAGAGCATACGATACATCGGGCCTCGTACATAACATAGCATACATGATAGATCCTATTGCGGATGCATAGGAAGCTTACTCATGCAAATCCTCTCGCCTTCTGCGGGACACATAGACTTGAAAGGTGTTCCCCATGCCCGATGGGCGGATAACCTTTCTTGGATTCCGACATGCTAAACCTCTTTAGCACTCGGCCTATATATGTAGATGCGAAAAGACCATACAACTGCTTCGATCTATCTCTATAGATCTTAATCCCAAGGATGTAGGTTGCTTCTCCTGTGTCTTTCATGGAGAATGTCTTGGATAACCAAACCTTAATCGATCGTAAGATTGACACATCGCTTCCTATAAGTAATATGTCATCGACATACAATACTAGCAACACATCGCACTCCCACTAACCTTCTTGTACACACAAGGTTAAATGCGGATTTTGTGAGAAATCAAACTTTTGATTGTCTCATCAAAATGGATATTCGACACTGGATGCTTGCTTCAATCCATAAATGGACCGTCGCAATTTGCATACCTTGGTTTTATCAACCGATGTGAAACCCTCAGTGTATCATATACACGTCCTCGGCGAGTTTCCATTAAGGAAAGTTTTCACATCCATCCGCCATATCTCATAATCATAATGAGCCGCTATGGCGGGAGCATCCGAATGGATTTAAGCATAGCTACTGAATAGGTTTCGTCATAATCAACACCTTGTTTTTGACGATATCCTTTCACCACCAATCTAGCCTTATAGGTAATCACATTACCATGTCGGTTTTCTTCTTGAAAACCCACTTGCACCCTATAGGCTTTATGCCTTCAGTGGGTCAACCAAGTTCCAAACTTGGTTTTCGTACATGGAATCCATTTCGACTTCATGGCACCAAGCCACTTATCCCTTTCTGAACTTGTCAAGACTTCTTCATAACTGGTAGGCTCTCTCATCATCAATGAGTAACACGTCGCTCGATTCACTTACGAAATCCATATCTCTCGTGAATATTGCGTGTTCTACCGGATCTACGAAGATGTGGTGTTACAATAGGTCCACGATTGCTCATCACTATGAGTTGTACGTTGTGCTTCACCAGGTATCTCATCAATGTCTATTTGAGTCTCTCGAGCCTCCTCAAGCTCGACGACACTCCCACTGTTTTCTTGCAAGAGAAACTCTTTCTCTAGAAACACAGCATGCCTTTAAACAAACACCTTTTGTTCCACAGGATGATAGAATTGGTAACCCCTTGTTTCCTTAGGGTATCCAATAAATAGACATTTATCAGACTTAGCATCCAGTTTGTCTGATACAGTCCGCTTCACATAAGCAGGACAACCCCATATCTTCAAGTAAGATACATGAGGTTTCTTACTAGCCCATATCTCATATGGAGTAGTAGAGACTACCTTGGTAGGCATTCTGTTTAACAAGTAAACAGCTGTCTGAAGTGCATAACCCCAAAAGGACTTGGGAAGAGTCGCATGATTCATCATTGACCTGACCATGTCCAACAAGGTCCTTCGCCTCCTCGGATACACCATTATGCTGTGGTGTATAGGGCGGAGTCCATTGAGACAATATGCCATTGTCTCTTAGATAATCAAGAAACTCTTGACTTAAGTATTCACCACCTCGATCCGATCGAAGTATTTTAATACTTTTGTCATGTTGTTTCTCTACTTCATTTCTAAATTCTTTGAACTTTTCAAAGGCTTCAGACTTGTGTTTCATCAAGAACACATACCCAAACCGTGAGTGATCATCGGTGAAGGTAATGAAGTATTTATAGCCTCCTAAAGCTTGAGTTGACATAGGTCCACATACATCAGTATGTACTAGACCTAGTAACTCTCCCACTCGTTCACCTTTTAAAGTAAAAGGTAACTTAGTCATCTTGCCTTTTAAGCATGATTCGCATGTATCGTATGAATCCAATTCAAACGATTCTAGAATTCCACATCGGTGTAATTCGGACATGCGTTTCTTGCTTATATGGCCAAGACGACAATGCCACATATAGGAGTCTATTTGATTATCCTTTCGAGCACGCGTGTTGCTCGCTTCGATATTGAAGATGTCACTGGATACGTCCAACGTATAAATGCCATTACTCAAAGTTCCAGTTCCATAAAGTACGCCATTCAAAGTTATATAACAACAATTGTTACTAAATGTTAAATGGAAACCATTTCTATTTAAGCAGGAAATAGAAACAATGTTCTTTATTAGAGAAGGAACATAATAGCAATTGTCCAGTTCCAAGACTAGTCCACTAGGGAGCTTCAGCAAATAAGTTCCGATGGCGACCGCAGCAACCTTTGCTCCATTTCCAACTCGCAAATTTGACTCCCCTCTGACAAGTCTTCTTCTATTCCTTAGCCCCTGTATGTCATTACATATATGTGAGCTACACCCAGTATCCAATACCCAAGTGTCTAAGGAAATAGAATGACAATCAATAACGAAGATACCTGAAGAGGATGGGGCATCGGATGCCTTCTTCTTCTTCATGGACTCAAGATAAGTCTTGCAGTTTCTTCGCCAGTGGCCTTCCTTGCCACAGTGATGGCAAGTGCCCTTTTGCGCTGGTTCCGCCTTCTTTGCCTTTTTCTTTCCTTTCTTCTATTCTTTTTGTTAGTTATAGCCCTAAGAACCAATCATGTGATGGTTGAATAGGGAACATTTTGTATCATATTCTATAAAGGAAAAGGATTGGTTATTATATTTAAGTCTTACTTGTGCCAGCTAAATTAAATATAGTAATGCCCTAGAAAAGTAGGTTCTTATCTATAGCACATCAATTGGCAGAATTGATTATGAGAGGCTGTAGAGAACACTTTCTAAATGTTCCTAGTCAAGTATTAATATGCAAGGGCAATATTAATACATAAATACTAGCATGTAGGTCAATTGATGACTTGATCTCACAAGTCATGGATATATGATATTGAGTTGACACATGGGTATATATTAGAGAATATATACTGAACTGACCCGCCATGAGAAAGTTTCATGGATCGTTATATGAGTGTCATAAACTTTCTCATGTGACTATTGGTATGAATAGTCCTCAAACCTGAAGTCACTACGGTTCCCTACATAAGGAGTTATGTACTTTGGTATCGTCAAACGTCACCCGTAACAGGGTGGACCATAAAGGCGATTACTGGGTATATAACAAATTATGCGGAGGGATGTGAGTGATGTAGATGGGATCTATCCCTCTCATATGACGAGAGTGATATCGGTGGGCCCCTTGATTGAGTAGAACTACTAAAACGCATGGCCATGCTCGAATGAGTCAATATGAGATATTGAGCTCATTTGTTTGAGTTAGTTTACTCAGGGATCAAGAAACACATAGATTGATCGAGGATGACACGGTCTATGCCTCATTGATCAATCTGATATCAAGGATAGAAGGACACGGTCATATATTATAGTAGTCACGGAAAGGTTAGTCGGATCTTGACTTATCTCGTAACTTGGGTAGCAATGATGTATTGCTAGATGCCGCTCATTGCTTGTGTATCTAAAAGAGTTTAGATCCACTGCCAACGTTATGAGAGCCTATAGGGTCACACACAAAGAGCATGATAATTAGAGGAATTAGAGTATTCTAGTTTGACTAGAATAATTTGGGAATAAGCTTAAGTACAAAATGGTTTTTGGACTTTAAGCATAATGAGAATTTTAGCTAATTGATTTAATGAGATTAATTCAATATGTTACCTTATTGATTTAATAAGATTAATTCAATATGATAACATAAGCTTAATTGAATTAATAAGATTAATTCAATATGATAACATAAGCTTAATTGAATTAATAAGATTAATTCAACATGCATGAATGCCACATAAGAATGCCACATAAGCATGCCACATAAGCATGCCACCTAAGCATCCACCTAAGCTAGATAAGGTGGAAGGAAACAAAATGGTTTTGTCCGGCCCAAACAAGGAAGCCAAATCCTTTTGAGTGTGTCTCAATGCAATGGATTGCATTGAATGTGAAGGAGGTGGAAGGGTTTTTCCAACCCTATAAAAGGCTCCATGGAGTGGCCGGCCAAAGTAGAGTTTGTGGTGGTTGTGGTTGTGAGAGAGCTTGGTGGAAGCTTTGGTTGTGTGGGTTTGTGAGTGTAGGCTAGCAAGAAGAGGAGTCTTCTTCTTCCTTTCTCCTTTTCCCTCTCTTCCTCTCCTTTAGGGACTTCTCTAGCAAGAAGTAAAGGAGAGCTCCTCTAGTTTTTCTTTTGTGAGACAAGAGCTTGCTCGTGTGGATACATATAGAGGCACGGACATTTGAACGTGCTAAAAGATCCAACACATCCAAGGAAAAGCGGGATTGCAAAGGGCACGCAACAAAGGTAGAACTCTCCTATAAGATAGGTTTGCTTTTAGAGAAACTTATTTTGTACGAGTTTTCTTTCGCAAGGATCACGAGGAAGGGATCCTAATTTTTCCGTTGCGCATATGCCATTTGGCATACAAGAGATCCCTACAGTGGTATCAGAGCCACTTGCGAAAGATCGTATAAAATAAGTTTTCTCTATTTTATATATGATATAGAAGTAGGATAACTTTTATTATGAGTTGATAATTGCATTAGCAACTTTTCAAACATAATAAAATATCCAATGTCTTTTAAAAGTTAAATTGACATGGTGCATGGTTATGGCCTAGTCCCAAAAAGTTTGTGATTGTGTGTTGTAATTCTTAATACGGCCTGCGTGTCGTGCCTTTCTCCTAATAATTCTTGTTGTAAAATTAGTTTTAGACTCGAATGTAACTCGAGTATTTATCCTTTTGTAATGTACAAAACAAAGATGGAGGGTCCATTGGAAGATGAGGTTACAAGGAGGAAGTCAACACACAAGACAACCAAAAGGAAGCACTTAGGAGACGATGCTATCCCTAGGTTGACCAATCAATCTTTTCATTGGCTTGAGAAGATTGTAGAATAAGGGCCATAACCATGACACGCTTAGTTTAATGTGTATGTGATGCATGTTAGTTTAGCTTGTATGTGATGCATGATTAGTTTAGCTTATATGTGATGTATGCTAATATGTATATGATACATGTTTATTTCTTAATAAGTCTAAACGATATGCCTACCAAAGTTGGTACTCACTACTTCCTCGATCATTTGTTATTGGGTTTGCCAAAGCAAAGCAATACATTTTATCTTGGAGGGGTGCGAGTGGACAATCGTGATGTCCCGCTATCGATCTTGGTTAAGACTTAGTTAAGTTTTTCTTAATTGGTTAAGAAAGTAGAGGCATATATTAGCTTTGAACATAAGTGTTAAAATTAGTTTTGTGTGATTCAACATCACTTTGTCTTAGAAGTGGTCGTTGTTCGATATCAAGAAGGCCTCTGTGCCTCGCTACCTGAAGCCGGGTTTAGGAATAAACACTAAACTAATCTAAAACTTAAACAAAGCTATTAAAGAGTTACATCAGATGTAATTGGCAAAGATTGCCTACCTAATTATACTACGCCTTGGGCGATTAGCCAAAGCTAACTCAAGACTAATTATGATGTGGATCTTTATCCCATATAAATTTATAGCTAAATAGTAGCTATGAGAATTTAGTGGGAGCTTCATTTAATTAAAGGCCTAATTAAATGATTTAGGTATGATACTTAAACTTTGCATTTTAATGTTGTAGATCACCATGTCATCTAACACGACACACCCTCAACTTGCGATCCGTCCTTGAGAAGGACAAGCTCAATGGAGCAAATTTTCTTGATCGGTATAGGAACTTGAGGATTATCCTCAAGCAAGACATAAACTATATGTCCTAGAGCAGCTACCCTGAAATACACCGCCCCTGCGGCCACCGTCAAAAGGATGCTTATAAGAAGCATCAAGATGACGCATTAGATGTGTCATGTCTTATGCTTGCCACCATGAACTCGAGCCCGTACAACATGAGAACATGGATGCCTATGATATGGTTGAGCACTTGAAACAACTATATCAAGGACAAGCTAGGCACGCGTTTTGAAGTGTCTAAGGCTCTTTTGCATGCAAGATGCAAGAAGGAACACTGTAGGAACTCACGCACTAAAATGATTGGGTACGCTTGAGAACCTTGAAAGACTAGGTTTTCCATCGAGCCAAGAATTGGCAACCGATGTTATCCTCGCAATCGCGAAGCATACAATCAATTCGTCATGAATTATAACATGAATGAAATTGATAAACCTTTGCTCGAGATTCTCAAAGATGTTAAGAATCTAACCAAATCTCAAGAAGAAAGTTAGTAATGTACTAATGGTCAAGAAGGACAAAGGTAAGCGCAAAGGCAAGGGTAAGACCTAAGCCAAAAGCAAGGCCAATTCATCCACTTCAATGGGTAAAGGTAAAGTACGCGTATGAGATCGACATCCGGAAGCGGAACTGCAAAGTCTACCTTGAGGAAGTAAAGAACAAGAGAAGTGGGACTTCTGCCTCAGGTATACATGTTATAGAGGTTAATCTATCTATTTCTTCTACATGGGTATTAGATACCGGATGTGCATCTCACATTTGTACTAATGTGCAGGGACTGAGAAATAGTAGAATAATGGCAAAGGGCGAAGTGGACCTACGAGTAGGCAATGGCGCAAAAGTTGCTGCTGTAGCTGTAGGAACATATTCTTTGTCTTTGCCCACTGGGCTTATCTTAGAACTAGAGGAGTGCTTTTATGTACCTGCATTGACAAAGAACATAATCTCTACATCTTGTTTAGACAAGAAAAACTTTTCTTTTATAATAAAGGACAAATGTTGTTCCATTTATTTAAATGAAATGTTCTATTGTAATGCACCACTTATGAATGGTCTCTATGTTCTAGATTTAGAAAACCCAATTTATAACGTAAATACCAAACGGTTCAAATCGAATGATTTGAACCAGACATATCTCTGGCACTGTCGCCTAGGTCACATAAATGAAAAACGCATATCCCAACTCCATAAAGATGGATTATTGGACTCATTTGATTTTGAATCATATGAGGTATGCGAGTCTTGTCTTTTAGGAAAGATGACTAAAACTCCATTTAGTGGACATGGCGAGAGAGCGACGGACTTGTTAGGACTCATACATACTGATGTATGTGGCCCTTTCAATGTCGAAGCCAGAGGAGGCTATAAGTACTTTATTACTTTCACTGATGATATGAGTAGATTCGCTACTTATATTTGATGAGACATAAGTCAGAATCCTTTGAAAAGTTCAAAGAATTCAAGAATGAAGTACAAAACCAACTTGGTAAGCGTATTAAGCTACTTCGATAAGATCGAGGTGGTGAATACCTTAGTCAAGAGTTTCGTGATCACCTGGCTAAGTGTGGGATAATATCCCAACTCACTCCACCTGGAACACCACAATGGAGAGAGGAGAAATCGTACTCTATTAGATATGGTACGATCAATGATGAGCACTAATCTACCTACTTCCTTTGGGGTTTA
This sequence comes from Wurfbainia villosa, assembly GCA_025175895.1. NCBI lineage: Eukaryota > Viridiplantae > Streptophyta > Magnoliopsida > Zingiberales > Zingiberaceae > Wurfbainia > Wurfbainia villosa. The sequence continues at coordinate 6,569,030 of CM046003.1, read as the reverse complement.
GCTCTAGAGACACCGCTTACACTTAATCGCGACACATCAAAAGACGTATAAAAGACACAAAATACGATATGTACTTGGAAGAGTCCCAAAATGTCTTTTATAAAGATTTGGGGTTGTGAAGCTTAAGTTAGACGTCAAGTCTCAGATAAACTAGGACCCAAATCAGATAAGTGTTATTTTGTAGGATATCCCAAGGAAACTAAGGGATATTACTTTTACAATCCCGCACTTGGCAAGGTGTTTGTTGCCAGAAATGCTGTCTTTCTAGAAAGAGAATTTATTTCTAGAAATACTAGTGGGAGTAAAATTCATCTTGAAGAAGTTCAAGATGATGATAACACTAAGGCTTCGATGGAAAATGAACAGGAACCACAAAGTGTTGTGGATGAGGAAATTGTTGCCCAAAGAGTTGTGGAGCAAACACCTGTTCAAGTAGACCAACCTCTTCGTAGATCTAATAGGATCCGTCGTCAACCTGAGAGATATTCTTTTCTCTTGACTGACAACGGTGAGGTATTGCTTGTCGATCTTGACGAGCCTACATCCTATCAAGAAGCTATGATGAGGCCAGATTCCGAGAAATGGCTAGAGGCCATGAGATCCGAAATGGAATCCATGTACACTAACCAAGTATGGACCTTGGTTGATCCACCTGAAGGGGTAAAACCCATTGGGTGTAAGTGGGTCTTTAAAGTAAAGACTGACATGGATGGTAATAAGCATACCTATAAAGGTAGATTGGTGGCTAAAGGATTCAAACAAATTCATGGTATTGACTATGATGAAACCTTTTCACCAGTTGCGATGCTTAAATCCATTCGGATCATACTTGCTATTGCAGCCTACCACGATTATGAGATCTGGCAGATGGATGTCAAAACCGCTTTTCTGAATGGAAAGCTACTCGAGGATGTGTACATGACACAGCCTGAGGGTTTTGAAGATCCAAAGCATCCTGGAAAGGTATGCAAACTGCAAAGGTCCATTTATGGACTAAAGCAAGCCTCTCGAAGCTGGAATCTTCGATTCGATGATGCAATCAAGGAGTTTGGTTTCATCAAGAATGAAGATGAACCTTGTGTCTACAAGAGAAATAGTGGGAGCACAGTTATATTTCTTGTCTTGTATGTAGATGACATACTTCTCATCGGAAATGATATTCCCTCACTCCAGTCTGTGAAGATGTGGTTAGGGAATTGTTTCTCGATGAAAGACTTAGGTGAAGCTGCCTATATTCTAGGCATCAAGATCTATAGAGATAGATCTAAAAGATTACTTGGACTAAGTCAGAGTACATACATTGATAAAGTGCTAGATCGTTTTGCTATGCAAAATTCCAAGAAAGGATTTCTGCCTTTATCACATGGTGTGAGTCTTTCGAAGACTCAATGTCCCTCTTCTAAGGAGGAGAGAGATCGCATGGATAAGATCCCTTATGCATCTGCCATAGGGTCTATCATGTACGCCATGCTTTGTACTCGTCCTGACGTCTCGTATGCTTTGAGCATGACGAGTAGATACCAGTCGGATCCAGGTGAAAGTCACTGAATAGCAGTCAAAAATATTCTTAAATACTTACGAAGAACGAAAGAATATTTCATTATATTTGAAGGCAATGAGGAGCTAGGTGTAAGGGTTACGGTGATGCAAGCTTCCAAATGACAAGGATGACTAAAGATAGCAATCGGGTACGTGTTTTGCTCGAATGGTGGAGCGTGAGTCGGAAGAGTTCAAGCAGACACGATTCGATTCTACAATGCGAGTATATTGCGATCGATGCAAAGAAAGGAGGCATTTGGCTCGCAAGTTCATCGATGAACTTGGGGTAGTTCCTAGCATGCAGATCCAATAGACCTCTATTGTGACAACAATGGGGCTATTGCACAGGCTAAGGAACCTCGATCACATCAGCGGACCAAACACATACTGCGGCGCTTCCATCTCATTCGAGAGATCATCGATAGAGGAGATGTGAGGATATGCAAGAGTACGAGAAGCTAACATTGCAGATCCATTGACCAAGGCTTTGGCATAGAGGAAGCATGATGGTCACACTAGGTCACTAGGTATTAGATATCATAGTGATTGGTACTAGTGCTAGTGGGAGATTGTTAGTTATAGCCCTAAGAACCAATCATGTGATGGTTGAATAGGGAACATTTTGTATCATATTCTATAAAGGCAAAGGATTGGTTATTATATTTAAGTCTTGCTTGTGCCAGCTAAATTAAATATAGTAATGCCCTAGAAAAGTAGGTTCTTATCTACAACACATCAATTGGCAGAATTGATTATGAGAGGCTGTAGAGAACACTTTCTAAATGTTCCTAGTCAAGTATTAATATGCAAGGGCAATATTAATAGATAAAGACTAGCATGTAGGTCAATTGATGACTTGATCTCACAAGTCATGGATATATGATATCAAGTTGACACATGGGTATATATTAGAGAATATATACGGAACTGACCCGCCATGAGAAAGTTTCATGGATCGTTATATGAGTGTCATAAACTTTCTCATGTGACTATTGGTATGAATAGTCCTCAGACCTGAAGTCACTACGGTTCCCTACATAAGGAGTTATGTACTTTGGTATCGTCAAACGTCACCCGTAACAGGGTGGACCATAAAGGCGATTACTGGGTATATAACAAATTATGCGGAGGGATGTGAGTGATGTAGATGGGATCTATCCCTCTCATATGACGAGAGTGATATCGGTGGGCCCCTTGATTGAGTAGAACTACTAAAACGCATGGCCATGCTCGAATGAGTCAATATGAGATATTGAGCTCATTTGTTTGAGTTAGTTTACTCAGGGATCAAGAAACACATAGATTGATCGAGGATGACACGGTCTATGCCTCATTGATCAATCTGATATCAAGGATAGAAGGACACGGTCATATATTATTGTATTCACGGAAAGGTTAGTCGGATCTTGACTTATCTCGTAACTTGGGTAGCAATGATGTATTGCTAGATGCCGCTCATTGCTTGTGTATCTAAAAGAGTTTAGATCCACTGCCAACGTTATGAGAGCCTATAGGGTCACACACAAAAAGCATGATAATTAGAGGAATTAGAGTATTTTAGTTTGACTAGAATAATTTGGGAATAAGCTTAAGTACAAAATGGTTTTTGGACTTTAAGCTTAATGAGAATTTTAGCTAATTGATTTAATGAGATTAATTCAATATGTTACCTTATTGATTTAATAAGATTAATTCAATATGATAACATAAGCTTAATTGAATTAATAAGATTAATTCAATATGATAACATAAGCTTAATTGAATTAATAAGATTAATTCAACATGCATGAATGCCACATAAGAATGCCACATAAGCATGCCACCTAAGCATCCACCTAAGCTAGATAAGGTGGAAGGAAACAAAATGGTTTTGTCTCCTTAAGTGGTCGGCCAAACAAGGAAGCCAAATCCTTTTTGAGTGTGTCTCAATGCAATGGATTGCATTGAATGTGAAGGAGGTGGAAGGGTTTTTCCAACCCTATAAAAGGCTCCATGGAGTGGCCGGCCAAAGTAGAGTTTGTGGTGGTTGTGGTTGTGAGAGAGCTTGGTGGAAGCTTTGGTTGTGTGGGTTTGTGAGTGTAGGCTAGCAAGAAGAGGAGTCTTCTTCTTCCTTTCTCCTTTTCCCTCTCTTCCTCTCCTTTAGGGACTTCTCTAGCAAGAAGTAAAGGAGAGCTCCTCTAGTTTTTCTTTTGTGAGACAAGAGCTTGCTCGTGTGGATACATATAGAGGCACGGACATTTGAACGTGCTAAAAGATCCAACACATCCAAGGAAAAGCGGGATTGCAAAGGGCACGCAACAAAGGTAGAACTCTCCTATAAGATAGGTTTGCTTTTAGAGAAACTTATTTTGTACGAGTTTTCTTTCGCAAGGATCACTAGGAAGGGATCCTAATTTTTCCGTTGCGCATATGCCATTTGGCATACAAGAGATCCCTACACTTTTGCCTTCCTCCTAGAACCTTTCTTTGAGGAATCAACTAACAGAACCGCCTTCTCCTCATGCTTTACAGAAGGCTCCACAGTCTTCAGCATATTAAGGAGCTCGGGAATGGTGGATTCCAATTTGTTCATCCGATAGTTCATCACAAATTGCGAGAAACTCTTGGGAAAACAATGCAGAATTAAGTCAATACTTAACTCATGATCCATCACAAAACCGAGGGTAGCTAACCGCTCGATGTACCCGTTCATCTTTAGCACAAACTGTACTACAGACGAACCTTCTTGCATCTTCGTGGTGAAGAGGAGCCTAGAGACCTCAAACCTTTCGGATCTCGCTTGCTCATCGAACAACTCATGAAGATGGAAGACCATAGTATTAGCATCCATATGCTCATGCTGCTTTTGCAGCTCAGGTACCATCGCCGCTAGCATGATGCAACTCGCCAGCTCAGAATCTGCCACATGTTTCTGATAGACCAACATTTGGTCCGAGTTGCATCGCCCTTAGACGGTGAAGAGGCTCTTCAAGGACATATGCAAGCTTTTCCGCCTTGAGAACAATTCTCAGGTTTCTAAGCCAGTCCAGGAAGTTAGGCCCAGTCAGTTTGTTCGAATCCAAAATAGTGCGCAAATTCAAAGACGTCATGATCAATTTATTGACCTAGAAATACAAAACGAGTATATATGAGAAAGATGATTTTAAAATGCATCAATATACATTTATAAATCCCATTCATTTTTCGAATTCAAAAACCCCAAAATCACTTCGGGAGATCGTAGGTCCATCTCCGAATGGGCTGATATCCATCATAGATAAGAACAACCTTGGAGTGAGTCCAACAAGCCATTCTTAGCTATGATGGTGGGTATCAAGTATACCGATTACATATCATGTATATGTAACTATCACAATGTGCTATCAACTAATTGAATGTTTACACATACATTGGGTTGTTAACACATTAACAAGTATGCATCATATGCATAGCACCCAACTGCACCTCCCTTCACATCGACCTTGGAGTGAGTCCAACAAATCGATGCTCCAAGTTAAAGCCGACCCATTAATCGCGAAATAGTTTTAATATGGTTAGAGCGCATTCAACCAATTAGCCAGGCTTGGAGTGAGTCCAACAACCCAAACTAACGATTGACCTCTGACTCTTACCATATTAAAGTTAAACTATTCCAATGATTTGAACATGTTCAGGTTCGAGCCGGGCTTGGAGTGAGTCCAACAACCCAAACAAGAAACAGAACTCTGGTTCTAACCATATTAATGGAAGGTGTAGGCTTTAATATTGAGTTAGGGTTTTATGTCTCATCCTCTTTGCATGCAAATAACTATTATCTACATGGCATGGCATACATGGCATACATCTACATGTCACGACACGCATGACATAATGTTATGCATCTAATGCAATTACATGGCATACAATTATGTCATGTATATATTTCCTTATATGTCATAACTATTTATGGAAATAAAATATGTTTAAGATTTGATTCTCCAAATCAAATCATAATTAAATTAGGAAACAAATTTCCAAATCTAATCACATATTTTATTCATGGAATTATTTGATTAAGGAAAATCTATTTAGGAAACCAATTTCCTAAATCATTAAACTACTTATGGAAATAAAATATTTTAAGATTTGATTTCCCAAAACAAATCATGATTAAATTAGGAAACAAATTTCCAGAATCTAATCAAATATTTTATTTATGGAAAATATCAATTTCCATAAATACTTCCAACTTTCCAAAAGTGGAAGATTTCCATAAATACTTCTAGACTTTCCAAAATTGAAAAATTTCCATAAATACTTCTAAATTTCCAAAATTTAGAAAACTTCCAGAAATACATTATGACTATCGCAAAACCATTTTTACGATTATGTCGAAACACAACCTGGGCTCTGATACCACTGTTGGGTTTCCGGCACCGCGGCGTGTGTGTGTTCGATCATGTTTCGCAAACATGAGCACAGCGGAAGCAATTAAAATTAATAAATCTATATTTATTACAACACACACAACACACGCATGCTATTACAACAAGTGTAGACATAACCGTAAATTAAAATTGCAATAAAAGGAAATTAAACTACGTTATACCTTCCGTATGACGTGTAGCGGGAACGGCATCAACCGGAACGATCCTCGTAAGAATCGTCTCTATCCGTATCCACGCCGAGCTCCTCAGGATGACTTCGCTAAGTCACGAGCTTCGTCTTCGTATGGGTTACTAGCCTCGTGTTGAAGACGACGTGATCGAGAGATGATCATGATCCGAATCCAAATTCGGATCCAAAACGAGTTCTCAAAACTCGCTTCTCCGGAGAGGTATTCGTCAACCGTTTGACGAATCCTTCGTCCTCCACCTCAGAGGATTACCGGAGATCAAATCCCCGGTATGTTAGCCGCTGTCGGAGCACTAACCGTCGTCCAAACGACGCTCCGACGAGAGGAGGAGAAGCTGTCTAGAAAACTGGACAGCTTGGTGGAGGAGTAGGCGCCGGCCAAAACAAGGAGAGAAAAGGCTCACCTTGATGCCGAACCTATAGGAGATCACCGGAGGGTCGCCGGAGGTTCACCGGCTGGAGCTTGGACGCCGGCAAGGAGCTGGACGGCGGCACCACAAGCTGGGCGGCAACAATGTGTTGGGCGGCAACAACATGTTGGGCGGCTACAACTTGTTGGGCGGCAACAACTTCATTAGGGTTTTGGGTTAGGGTTTAAGCCCTATTTTATAGAGAACTAATTCTCTTAATGGTTAATGGATCATATCCATAAAGCCCGTTAACCCGCTCCATTAAGATAAGTTAAAATAAACCAAACCATGATGGTTTATTTTAAGTTAAAATGAACCGAACCAACTTTTGGTTCATTCGTTTAAAATAAACCAAACCCTTTGGTTTATTCTCATCCATTGGATTAGAACCAAACCATTTTGGTCCATCCATTATGTCTTCATAAGACATTGCCCATCCACGCTTCCATTGCGACTGAAACAATTTCATGCTCGCTTTATGTTTGGTCCAACCAAACATAGTTTCTCTCGGTCTGAGAATCTCATTCTCAAGCTCGTTTTAAATCCTTTGGATTACACTCGTTGTGCGTGTGACAAAATAGGTTCTCGGTTTATGTTGGCCGTCTATAATTAACCATTAATTATAGAATGATCATGAGTGGCACCTAGTAGTACATCATGATCCCCAATTAACCGAAAAGATCAACGGTTGATCCAGAACTATTTCTCAAAACCCTTCAGTAGCTCGAATGAATCGTGCCCCATTCCCTTCACTCATCTTATACCCACTTGGTTCAGGACATGGTCTATTGTGTCAGTCCCCACTAGGCTGACTACGTCACACCTAGCCCAAGTATCATTTCCTCGTCTTACGGATTCTAGTTACTCCACATGTATCGAAGAGTACTTTACTCTAAACATGTAATGCTTTGGCCAAAGACTTTAGTAACAATCCGACGAGAGGCCATGGGTATACATCTCCTCGCAAGGAGTGGTGAATCCTTTATAGGCTATTCAAACACCTTCGATCACTTTGACTTATACCCAATCATCCCGGGTCCACATCTCCTCGGAGATGTTTGCTTAAGATGTCAAAGCATAAGTCTCCATGATCAAGATGACTTGAATACCACAAGTCAAAGGAACATCGCACTTAAGCCACAGTAAGAACTTCATTGACATATCTATATATGCAGAGAACCATATGAAGTCTTACGGCTGGTCACTCCAATGAACTAGTTACCATAACTAGCATCCACGATTAACTCCGGACATCACAATGTCTCCATCCAGTGAGAATCAGCTGCTTGGATACACCAAGGAGTATACCTCGTGCTAGTCTCGACAGAATTGATGGTGTCCAAATCCATCAATTCATCGACTAGGGATAATTCCGATACATCACAATTACACATGTAGAGATACTCACTAGTTGTGATCCAATCACAAATTCTCTCATACTGTGAATCGTATCGTGGACATTCAGTAAATGAGTTTAAGATCCAATCAAATACATTAAACATATATACTCAAATAGTGAATCTTCATTTATCATATAAATGGTTCATACATAAGGCGATTGCCTTAGGACATCTCTCATATATTACTAACATATCCTTGGGAAACCCCTTGTCATTGGGGTCCCACAACCCTTCTATAGTTGGTTTCTCCTACTTTGGGGTTTCTGCTGGAATTTGTTAGTAGAGTTCTAAGATGTCCTATAGGTCCCCATGATTAGGGGAACAATATTTCATGTCCTACTCTTTCATGACCTATTTCTTATGGTGTTGGGATGGTGGATGACTGGTAGGTCTCCCCTTGATTCTTCTAGAGTTCGTTAATGATGCATGCAATAATGAACTCAAATCTTCAATGAGAATCATCAAGGACTCGAAGCGTGTGCTCGCGCTCAACGTCCACAAGCGCATGGATGTCGTCAAGTAATAAATGATTTATCAATCCCACAAAGACTAAGATTTGAGTACCGTTTGTCCAATGGATGTTGTTGTTCAGAATTAATATCCTAAGAATAAGGGTTACGAGGTTGATGGTAGTCCTAACTCAAGTACAGTGTCACTCGGAGGATGAAAAGGTAGGTTCGAAGTTTCCTAAGATGATTCTAGGACTTCGGTTTCACTTATGCATTGTGGAACATGCTATCAATTAGATGCTTTTGGGATCTCTAATTATGATCTTGCAGGAGGATAGTCATGTATTTTCCCGATGATGTTTTGCTTCTACCAGAAACTACCTATTCCTAACCAAGTTGCCCTTTCGGATTGTCAGAGCTTTAACGGGTTGATACCATTGGGAGCCCTCTATCACTAAGGTCTCTCAACCCTTTTAGAGTTGTTAATATCTCCTACTTTTGGCCTTCTGCTAAGATAGGTTATTGGGGTACGAAGACATCCTAATTATCCATATGAAGAGGAAGATCATATTTTGTATTCTACTCTATCATATTCTATCTTCTACGATTACTAGAGGGAGGATGCCCCTAAGGTTCATCCTTAGTTCTCCTAGGTTTTTGAAACGAAGGCTCTCACCCTTGTATCACCTATGTTAAATATAAGTAGAATCAAGACCCAATCCTCATCGATCTAAACATCACAAAATTGCAAATAGAATCCAAAGAGATGAATAACTATTTGAACTAGCATGTCCACATACAAAAGTTACTCGCTAATCCTAGAATTGAAGTTTCTACTCCATAGATAAATATGAATAAACATAAGACATCTTAAGAAAAGTCATTACAATGCAAATAGAATAAGAAAATAAAGAAAGTACTTTATGTCCTATCCAATCTTCTTGTCTTGGTTGTTCTCCACGGTGCTGGAGCATCAAGACGGATCTTCTAGCCACTTCCTTCCTCCTCGTTGCGAGTCTCCGATGCTTTTTAGGGCACCTTCTTGTAAGATCCCTCCCCAGGTTTGCATGTTCTCAAGGGATTAACCTAAGAAAACCGGAATTTCCACAATGGAATTAGCAATACGTAACTGAAACGAAGCATCGCTAATGGGCTAATGCCACACGCCCATGTGGGCCGCTAGAATCCCTATCTGATTTTGGACACGACAGTGTCTTCCTATGAGCTAACCGATGAATGCCTTCTTTTGCTTCGAAGAATGCTCATGTTTTGCGAGAAACATGGTCAGAGCATGCTCGCCTTAGTTTGGATCCAAAAATGTGTTGTTTTACCTCCAAAATGTCGTTTTGCACATAAAAATAGCGAAAGCAGATCTCCAAAATAGAAAATAAAAAATGAATGAAAAACTAGAAAAAATATGCATGAAACAAGTACAAAATACAATGAGATGTGTGCTAAAACTACTCTTAAAATCTTATATGTTTTGCTCACATCAATTCCCCCAGACTTAAATCTTTGCTTGTCCTCATGCAAACCTCAGTGCCATAAAATTTAAAAACATAGTTCCCATACCTAGCACGTTAACTAAATTATCAAGTGGTATTTTCAATCAAATCAAATATATATGTTCTAAAAGTTCACTAAGTTAGCTCTCCATGCATGTGCTGAGAGAATTTTCCTAAGGGATCGGATACTCGTTCCACAGTGAGTTAAGACGTCATCCTATAGCTTTTCTAAGTTCTCCGGGTTTTAGCCACTTCTTGCCCTAAGCGAGGGTCATTCCCTAGAATTAGCATAAAGTCTCAAAGGCATGCTCATTATTGAGAGAAATTTGTAGGTGTTTCACCAGTAACCTACCTCGGTCTTAAAGGGCACCTAACCATTTCCACCCATGACAACTATTTTTAGCTCTCTCTCTCTTTTCCTTTCCCCCTTTTCTCTCTCTCTTTTTTCTTTTTATTATTATTTTTTAAATTTTTTATTTCTGACATATGTTGGGGAGATTGCTGATGCAATCGATGCAGGTTAGTATTTGATGTTTGACGATGGTTTGACCATTGTCAAGGAAAAGTCCAAGTCTTGTGTACTTGGCATTGGAAAAGTCCAAGCTTGTGTCTTGGCATGTAAAGTACAACATGGGTTGGTAAGGGAAAGTCCAAGCATGGGTCTTGGCATGGAAAGTCCAACATGAGTTGGCAAGGTAAAGTCCAAGCTTGAGTCTTGGCATTTGGAAAATCCAAGGGAAATATTGGCGGCGTAAAGTCCAAGGGGAAGTCTTGGTAGCATAAGTCCAATGGTTGGCGGCGTAAAGTCCAAGCGGAGTCTTGGCAGCGTATGTCCAATGTGCCTTGGCGGTGTAGACACCGTTAGCATGACAATAGCCGATGGAAGCACCTGAAGGCTAGCATATGGATGAATAAGTCATGGATGACTTGGAGGGATCCGATAGGTGTGAGGCTGAAGGAGGTGGCTAGAAGGCTTAGATCTAAACTACGGGTGGTCTAGCAAGTATGGGGGCACTATACTTGGGTTAAAACCTCATGGTTGAGGTTAAAATCTCATGTTTGAGGTATATCAGTCGACTGGAAGCATGGGTCAGTCGATTGGTGAAAGTCAACTAGGGTTTGACTGTAGGAATTGACCTAGCAGTTGACTGCTAGCCTTTGGCAGTCGAATGCTTGCTTGATCTATCGACTGATCTGGCGATCAGTCGACTGATGTTTGAGAATTCGGGCACAGAATGGAGTCGGACTCGCTTGTTGGGATTAATAGTCGAGTGAAGGCTCTGTCAGTCTACTGATGGTCTATTCGTTGGATTTTTCCAGGGTAGATCTAGCCGTTGTCTCACGACAACAGTGGCACCAGTCGACTGATGGTCCCGACCAGTCAACTGATAGGCGAAATCTAGCCTAGGCAGCAGCTTTAAATGGAGCTCACGGAGGGAGGATGGAGCATCGATTCTTGGGAGCTTGTGGGATGATTTGTTGCTGCAAATCAAGGTCTCCAAGTGCAATTCAAGCAACCACAAAGCAAGCATCCAAAAGCGCATTTGTAAAGTGTTCTTTACATGTTCTTGTGTATTTCATTTGTATCTTGCTTCTATTTCATTCTTATTGTTGTAAGAATTATTGTAAGTGGTTTCTCTGCCCCCGACTTATTGTCGAGAAGGAGTTTATTTGATTAGTGGTGTTGTACGCATCGCTAGAGCTCGATCCATGGAGTAGGAACCATTCGGTTCCGAACCACGTTATATCATGTTGTCTCTCTTGCTTGTGTTGTATTTACTTTTATTATTATATATTCCATTGCATTAACAAGTGTTGTAGAGACGAATGCGATCATAATCCATCGACAATCCAACGTGCTATTCACCCCCCCTCTAGCGGGCGCATCGTTCCTAACAATTGGTATCAGAGCTAGGAGCTCTTCACTGGCTTCACATCTGAGGGAGGAAACACGCTAGAGGGAAGAAGATGGATTTCCAAGAAAGATTGGGTGACGACGTCAACATTCCACCATCCTTCGACCGCGAAGATTTTGCATATTGGAAAGGTAGAATGATGCACTTTTTAATGTGTGACTTTGACAAAGGATTAGTGTCTTAGTAGGCTTTGACACTCCAAAAGACGAAGAAGGAAGGAAATTCAAGAAGAAGATTTGGAGCCAAGACCAACTCCGATATTACAACATCAATAATAAGGTAATGAATATATTGCTTAATGTAATTCATAACGATATTTTGATCAAGATAGGAGATTGCAAAGATGCCAAGGAGATATGGAATAAATTGGCAAAATTCCATGAAGAGCCTCACTCAATCCAAGAAGAAAAACAAAGAGAAGGATTAAGGTTTTGCGGAACCGAAGCTCTGATACCACTTGAAGGTCGGAAACTTCGCTTCCCACTTCAACTCGGTCGCTTGTTCATGTCAATCCCGTCTTCGTCCCCGTATTTAAAAAAAATAATCCTTAACAAATAGGGATTACCCAAGCTACCGTTCCATCGTCGTGCTATTCGATTAGAGTGGTCACTTGAACAAACTTGTTGTTCAAGCAACCTACCTCTATTCTTCGAATAGCCATGGAATAGATGATGTATGGATCGCCGGTTTTTGTATTTGTATTCAGGGTCCAAGTAAATTAGCCACATAACAAAGTATACAACATGCATAGAATAAGAAAAGATTCATAAACAAGCATTATATCTCTTGTTATACCTCTTGATCTTCTATTGTATGCCCTTTCTCCTTTTGGACATCATGTGGGCGATGATCTTCCAAAAGTCGAAGCCTCCTAGAACACGTTCTTCCCTTCCTTGCTCGCTCCGAACAAAGGGAAGAATGAAACGAAACTCTTCTTCCTATATAGAACAGGCCAACAAGTCAAAGGACTTGATGTTGCTGCCAGACAAGGAATAGATGATGGAGCGCCGACCAACCTTGAAGAAGGGTTGCCACCGGTCAAAGGAGAGGAGAGGATGCTGGCAAAGGATGAATAAAGGAAGGGGATCAGTGCCGGCCAAGGATGAGAGGATGATGATGGTCGCTGGCTACACCTTAGGAAGAGAAAAGAAGCAAACCTTAACCTTCCACCTTGTTGCCGGCCAAGCCAAAACCCTAACCCTACCCGCCCAATGTTTGTCGCCCCAAACCCTAGAAGCCTTACAACCCAACTCCAAAACCTGGTCTCTCAAGATCATACACGCCCAAGCCTTGGCCCTCCTTGTATAGATCTAGGCTTAAGCCTCCTTTTAATCTCCACCGTCATATCTAGATATTTAATCTCAATCGTCTGAAATAACGATTTAATCTCCACCGAAGGATCTAGAGATTTAACCTCAACCATCGGATCTTGAGTTCCATTTTCCTCCATCGGATCTAGGCTCCATGAGAGCTTTAATAGGATACAATAGGGACCATGAGGAGGAGTTGGATCTTGGCTACCCAATGGATCAAGCCCACATAAAGTCGGATCTATTAATGATTATCCATTCCGCTAGAGGATTATCATTGATCTACCTCACCAACCCCATAAATAAATATAGGCTCCATATATTATTTGTACAAATGTCTCCCCGTGTTTAAGATCTTGAATGTCCGTCAATTAATTAATTTACTGACAATTAATTAATCAACTTATAACTCCATGAGTAGTACCACTCAACCTTATCATCATGCCGGACCAAGTCCACCTGCAGGGTTTACATGATGAACCTTACGAGCTCCTCAAGGGGACATCACCATCCTAATATAAAGGACACGGTTTCCTCTTATAATCAACGGAACACTATGTAAATAATATCATTTCCCAACATGCCGAACCTATCGATTTACTCTATAAATCTCGCCCATTGCTAAATCAAAGAAATAAATACTACGTACATGTGCCCGTTATTATATCGGGATTAAGAGCATGTACACCATAATATCCGAGGTCCGATTCAATTATGTAGTCAGCAATAAATCAAATCACCTCTAAGTCGGTCTTGCTCAATACACACAAAGTGTACTAGTGTAATTCTTGTTGGGATGTATACTGAAAGCCTAGCTCTTTTGTATGAACATCTTTATTTTGAAATAAGAATCACATGATCATTGTTTGCATTTTTATATTTATTATATGTGTGCATATTGTCTAATATTTTACATTATAGATAACATGGTGCTTGGTGTGGCACAGAAGATCATGTTATCAGTCCCTTGTAAAATATAAGTAGAGGCTCACAACCAAGATGGTTTTGGACAAACCATTGGCATGGTTGTAGTGTAGCTTGGTATTGTTTTGTCTTGAACATAGAGTTACACTAGTACACTTAGGTGTATTGAGTAGGACCGACATAGAGGTGATTCAATTTATTGCTGACTGCATAATTGAATTGGACCTCGGATATTATGTTGTACATGCTCTTAATCCCGATATAATAACGGGCACATGTACTTAGTATTTATTTCTTTGATTTACCAATGGGTGAGATTTAGATGGATTAAATCAATATGCCCGGTAAGTTGGGAAATGATATTATTTACATGGTGTGCCATTGATTATAGGAGGAAACTGTGTCCTATATATTAGGTTGATGATGTCCCCTTGAGGAGCTCATAAGGTTCATCATGTAAACCCTGCAGGTTGACTTAGTCAACATGATGATAAGGTTGAGTGGTACTACTCGAGGAGTTAGATGGTAATTAATTGATGGTCAGTAAATCAATTAATTGACGGGCATTCGATATCTTAAACACGGGGAGATGGATGTACAAATAATATATGGAGCCCATATTGATTTATGGGGGTTAGTGAGGTAGTTCGATGATGATCCTCTAGTGGAATGGAACATCATTGATGGATGGATCAAGCTTGTGTGGTTCCGATCCATCGGGTGGCCAAGACCCAACTCCTCCTCATGGTCCCTATCATAGCCTAATATAAACCTCATGAAGTCTAGATCAAATGATGGAAAACAAATCTCTAGAACCGACGGTTGAGATTAAATCTCTAGAACCGACGATTGAGATTAAATCTCTAGATCTGACGGTTGGGATTAAATCTCTAGAACCGACAGTTGAGATTAAATCTCTAGATCCGACGGTTGGGATTAAATCCCTAGAACTGAAGATGGAGATTAAATCTCTAGAACCGACGGTGGAGATTAAATCTCTAGGACCGACGGTTGAGATCAAATCTCTAGATCCGACGGTTGAGATTAAAACCCTAGATCCAATGGAGGAGATTAAACCAAGGCCTAAACCTAACTCTATATATATGGGCTTAGGCTTGGGCGGCAAAGGCATGAAAAACCTAATTGAGACAAGGTGGCTTGGGCGGCAAGAAAGAAAAGGAGATTAGGGTTAGGGTTTGGTTCATTGTGTTGGGCGGCAAGGCTTCTTCTTCTTCCCATTGATGGACGGCAACCCTTCCTCCCTTTTCCTCCTTGGTTTGGCCGGCGCCCAAGCTTTTCCCTTCCTTCTATGGCTTAGGTTGGATGGAATTAGGATGACTTCCCTTGGGCGGCAACCAAATTCTAGATGGGATAGGATTGGGTTGGGCGGCTAGGGTTAGGGTTTTGGGATTAGGGTGGGCGGCAACAAGAAGATGAAGATCCTTTTCTTCTTCCTTCTAAGTGTTGGTCGGCCACTATCCTTGTTCCTTCTACTTTGGCCGGAGCTCAACCTATTCTCCTTCCTTTCATCCTTGGCCGGAAATTAGAAGAGTTTTGTCTAGGGTTTGGGCGGCAACAAGGAGGATGATTGTTTTCCGTTCCTTTCTCCAAGTGTTGGCCGACGCCCATACCCTTGGTGTTTCTCTTTTGGTTGGTTTTCATACTCCATTCTATCTTCCTTGGCCGGCGGCAACATTGAGTTTATTGACTTGGTGGCCGGTTCTAGAAAGGAAGATGAGTTTTGTTTAAGGATCTTCCTTTGTTCCTAGTGAACAAGGAAAGGAAGATTGGTGATCTAGGAGGCTTCAACTCGTGGAGGATCTTCGCCCACACGATGTCCACGAGGAGGATAGGACATACGATAGAAGATCGTGAGGTATAAAAGTTTTATAAATTTTATTATTGATCTTTGCATGTTTTTATTATTGTGTGGATGTTTACTTTATGTATGTGTTGATTATACATGTTTATATTCATATGTATTTGTATAATCATGGACCCCGATAAGAAACACAAAAACCGTCCGTCCGTCTCGTCTCTTCCGTGGCTAACCGACTAGGAGAGTGGATTGCTTGAACAACTAGTTTGTTCAAGCGATCGCTCGAGTCGTTGGCACGATGACGAATTGGTTGTGCTTAGGAAACTCATCCCATCCGGATTAGTTTTCATAAGTGAAAATATTAATCCGGGGACATGGGAGCCAATGAGCCTCCGAGCAAGCATGCCATCACCAACAATTCTATGGTCAAGACAAACCAATACCAAATCACACTACAACAATACCAATGGTTTGTCCAAAACCATCTCGGTTGTGAGCCTTTACTTATACTTTACAAGGAACTGATAACATGATCTCCCTTGTGACACTACACACCATGTTATCTATAATGTAATGTATCACACAATATGCATAATCATAAATATGCAAACAATAATCATGTGATTTTTATTTCAAAAATAAATATGTTCATATAAAAAATAGACTTTTCAGTATACATCCCAAAAATCTCTTACTTATACTAAAAGACTATGATGTCCTCATACTGCCATACATTTAATTCCAATTCCATCCACATGCCTATTAAAAGCTCTCACTGGAAGGGCCTTGGTGAAAGGATCGCAGTTATCCTCGATGCAATCTTGGCCACAACAACTTCTCCTCGCTTTATGATTTCTCGTATCGAGGTACTTGCGCTCTATGTGTTTACTTGCCTTATGGTCTCATGGTTCCTTTGAGTTTGCAAATTGCACCACTATTATCACATTAAATTGTGATAGTTCTAGGCAAAACAGGAATCACGTCCAAGTCCATCAAGAAGTTCCTGAGTCACACAACTTCTTTGGCCGCCTCAGAGACTGCGACATACTCAGCTTCCATGGTAGAGTCAGCCACGCATTTCTGCTTGACACTCCTCTATACAATGGCTCCACCCCCAAAAGTAAACACAAAACCTAAGGTAGACTTACTGTTATTCCTATCTGATTGGATGTTGGAATTTGTGTAACCCACAGGGAGTAATTGGTCTGCCTGGTAAACTAACATATAATTCCTAGTCCTTCTCAGGTACTTCAATATATGCTTTACCACAGTCCAATGTTCCTGTCCTAGATTACTCTGATATCTACTAACCATGTCTACGGCAAAGCAGATTTCCGATCTCGAACATAGCATGGAATACATGAGGCTTCCTACTACCGAAGCATAAGGAACCGGTTTCATCTCCTCTATCTTTTTTGATGTTCTAGGACACATCTCCTTAGACAAAGGTACTCCATGCCTAAAAGGTAGAAAACCTTTCTTGGAGTTCTGCATGCTAAAACGAGCCAAAATGGTGTCTATGTATGAAGCTTGAGACAAGCACAACATCCTTTTCCTGCGATCCCTTATAACCTTGATCCCAAGGATGTGTCCCACTTCTCCCAAGTCCTTCATATCAAACTGTTTGGACAACCATACCCTTACATCCGATAACACCTTGACATTGTTGCCAATTAACAAAATGTCATCTATGTATAATACAAGAAATACCACTACGTTTCTATCAAATCTCTTGCATACAAAAGACTCATGCGGACTTTGAATAAATTCATAAGACTGGATTACCTCATCAAAGCGGATGTTCCAAGATCTCGAAGCTTGCTTCAATCCATAAATGGACCGATTAAGCTAGCACACAAGATGCTCTTTACCCTTTGCAATGAATCCTTCTGGTTGCTTCATATAGATGTTTTCCTCAAGACTTCCATTAAGGAAAGTTGTCTTGACTTCCATCTGCCATACCTCGTGATCCATATGAGTAGCAATACATAAGAGAATCTGGATAGACTTAAGCATGGCTACCGGCGAAAAGGTCTCCTCATAATCGATGCCCTCTTTCGGATTGTACCCCTTTGCAACAAGCCTTGCTTTGAAGGTCTCAACCTTCCCATCTATTCCTCTTTTTCTTTTGTAGATCCTCTTTCACCCAATGGCTTTTACACCATTGGATGGTTCTACTAGCTCCCAGACTTGATTTGAATCCATAAATTCTATCTCAGAATTCATCACACTTTGCCAAGATACCGTATCTTTATCTTGGATTGCCTTGTCATATGTCCAGGGATCAGGTTCATGTTCACCAAGGACCAAATAAGAAGATTCTCCTAAGAACATAAATCTATCAGGTTGTCTAACAACCCTCCCACTACGATGAGGTATCATCTGTGTATCCTCAGTGACACACGGTGCAGTGACTTTTGGTATATCCTCTTGTATCGGTGGTACTGAAGTAGTGACTTCCCCTCTCAATTCCTTCAGAACAATCTTACTCGTGGGCTTGTGGTTCATCACATAGTCTTCCTCTAGAAATCTGGCGTTTGTGCTAACGATCACCCTCTGATCTCTAAAACTATAAAACAAACCACCTTTCATTCCTCTAGGATAGCCAATGAACATGCACACTTCTGTATGAGGTTCCAACTTACCAACATCTGCCTTCAGCACATGTGTTGGACTCTCCCAAATCCGAATATGTCTCAGTCTTGGTTTTTTCCCAGTCTACAATTCTGTGGGAGTAGAAGGCACTGATTTAGAAGGTACCAAGTTCAGAATATACACTACCGTATCTAGAGCATTCCTATAGAATGAATCTGGCAACTCAGAATAACTCATCATCGATCTAACCATCTCCATAAGAGTCCTATTATTTCACTCTGCTACACCATTCTGCTGGGGTATGCCAGGTGTAGACAATTGGGATTGAATCCCAGCCTCTGATAAGTAATTCCTAAACTCTCCCAAGAGGTACTCACCACCACGATCAGATCGTAGTGTCTTGAATCTTTTACCTTGACGTTTCTCCACATCAGCCTTGAATTCTTTGAACTTGTCAAAGCATTCAGACTTGTGGCGCATCAACTAAATGTATCCATATCTTGAATAATCGTCTATAAAAGAGATTAAATATTCAAAACCACCTCTTGCCTGGATAGACATAGGACCACACAAATCAATATCAACCAATTCTAACACATCTTTGGCTCTATACCCCTTGGCCTTGAAAGACCTCTTGGTCATTTTACCTTCCAAGCAAGATTCGCATGTTGAGAAATCTTCCACCACTAATGAACACAGAGGTCCATCAACTATCAACCATTGAATTCTGCTTAGGTTAATATAACCTAGCCTTAGATGGCAAAGATATGTTTGGTTCATCTTCGAAGGTTCTTTTCTCTTATTGGAATTCGAAGATGAGTTATTTAATTCTATTTGCATCGTGGGAGCTTTCGGTTCAAGTGTATATAAATTTCCTATCAATGCAACAGAATAGATAATCTCCCTATTCCTTTTTATAATAACTCTGTCATTAAAAGAAATAGAATATCCATCCATAAACAATTTAGAAACCGAAATCAAATTCTTTCTAAATAAAGGTACATAAAGGCAATTTTTCAGAACTAAAATTTTATTTCTATCAAAAGATAAATAAACATCTCCCACTGCAACAACCGCCACCTTCGTAGCATCGCCCAAGTAAATGGTAATCTCCCCCTCAGTCAGTCATCTGGTTTCCTGGAACCCTTGCATAGTATTGTAGACATGATTTGTGGCTCCCGTATCTACACACAAGGTGTCGGTAGATAACACCGCTAAACATGTTTCAACGACTAGACTAAAAGATATACCTTTGTTCTACTTTCGATTGGGGCAGTCCTTCTTTCAGTGTCCAGTCTGCTTGCAAGTGAAGCACTTGCCTTTCAGCTTCTTCACTCCTCCCTGAGATCCTCCCGCCACCTTAGCCCCATCTTGTTTCTTCTTTTTCTTGCCTTTCGGCTTAGAAGTAGAAACCTTTTGGGCAACCATTGCCTGAGCCTGAGCACTCTGACAAAAAAGCCCCTCTGCCACCTGGAGTTCTATCAGAAGCTCCTCCAACGAATACATCCTTTTTTTCATGTTGTAGTTCAGGTGAAACTACTCAAATCTCCAAGGTAGAGACTGGAGAATGATATCGACCTGGGTTACCCTATTGTTCTCAGCTCCGAGGCCTTCCAGCTCATTCAAATGAGGCATCATCTTGAGAACATGATCCCTCACAGGTGTTTCCTCGATCATGGTGGTCGTCATCAAGTTTCTCATGGCTTTCTACCTAGCAGCCCGATTCTGGTGTCTGAAAAGCTCTTTGAGATTGAGCATCATTTCATAAGAAGTGGGCATGGCTTGATGCTGATGTTGCAATACATTTGATATAGAAGCCAAAATGTAACACCAAGCCATCTCATCAACCTTTATCCACTTCATATAACTCTCCTTCTCCTTTTCCCCCAGAATCATCCGCAGGCTTAGGAGGACACTCTTCGAAGAGTACATATTTGTACTCCTCAGCAGTGAAGACAATGTCAAGATTCCTCTTCTAATCAACATAATTGGGTCTAGTAAGTTTATTTTCTTTCAGTATCACAACAAGCGGGTTGAAAGTCATTTTTTGAAAAACCTAATAATCACATAGATCAAAACATTAGATTTCAAAAAATTATTGATTCCTCAAACAATAAAATTTTAAAATCAACCAACACCTCAAAATACCGAGAATATTGTATGCCACGATAGTGTGGACGTATAAGAATTCTACATTTGTAAGAGGAGGTTTTACCCATTAATTTTACTATCTTGTCAACCTAAATTTTTGACAAATAAAAATAATAGTTGGTTTCTCTTCGGCCCAATAAATAAAAGCAGTGACTCCGATGGGGAGGATACTCCTATTTGCATCTAAGTGTTCACCATTACTCGGTACCAAGGCAATTATCTCGGGTTATGTGCCTTCAAATGGGGAAGTACACATGCTCCTTAATAATTTCCTATAACAATATTCGACCTTGTGATCTGCAAAACAAACTCATCCGATATGGAGGAAGGCACTCAGATCCGACGCGCATGTTTGTTTGCATCACATGTGAAATCATAATTGAGGCCATAGGAATTTATAAAAATATCCCTCTCCCACTTAGTAATTTTAAAATTGAGGAATTTTCCTAGAATATGACATGAATATCAAACAAGAAGCAATAAATATGAAAAAAATATTTTCCAACTATTATGGCTTTTGTTCTCCAATATGCCTCCCGTCGTATTGTCATCTCGTCCGCTCCTCCCTACGCCATGTACAAGCCATCCAGAGATCCGAGCCGAGAATAACTATTTTTATTTACATCCATCGATCCTATACTCCACGAAAGAGTGTACATGAAATCTAGATCGAAAATAAACTAAAATAAAGGAGTGGCTAAACAATGTCGTACTTAATTACAAAAATTAAATACTAGCCTCGTCAATCCTGAGGATTCAAATAATATTACACACATGCAATCACATACACACATATGACCATAATAGTTGGATCTTATGTCTGCAACCAAAAAGTTAGCCAACGCACATCCTACTATCATCCGACACATATAATATATGAAAAGTGCATAAAATAACCGAATCCTAAACACACAAAACTGGAAACCGTGGCTCTGATACCACTTGAAGGCCGGAAATTTCGCTTCCCACTTCAACTTAGTCGCTTGTTCATGGCGATCCCGTCTTCGTCCCCGAATTAAAAAAATTAATCCTTGTCAAATAGGGATTACCCAAGCTACCGTTTCATCATCATGTTATTCGATTAGAGTGGCCACTTGAATAAACTTGTTGTTCAAGCAACTTACCTCTATTCTTCGAATAGTCGCGGAATAGACTATGTACGGATCGCCGGTTTTTATGTTTGTATTTGGGGTCCATGTAAATTAGCCACATAACAAAGTATACAACATGCATAGAATAAGAAAAAATTCATAAACAAGCATTATACCTCTTGATCTTCTATTGTATGTCCTTCCTCCTTTTGGACGTCGTGTGGGCGACGAACTTCCAAAAGTCGAAGCCTCCTAGAACACGTTCATCCCTTCCTTGCTCGCTCCGAACAAAGGGAAGAATGAAACGAAACTCTTCTTCCTATCTAGAACCGACCACCAAGTCAAAGGACTTGATGTTGCTGTCGGCCAAGGAATAGATGATGGAGCGTCGGCCAACCTTGAAGAAGGGTTGCTGCCGGTCAAAGGAGAGGAGAGGATGCTGGCCAAGGATGAATAAAGGAATGGGATGAGCGCCAGCCAAGGATGAGAGGATGATGATGGGCACCGGCTACACCTTAGGAAGAGAAAAGAAGCAAACCTTAACCTTTCACCTTGTTGCCGCCCAAGCCAAAACCCTAACCCTAGCCACCCAATGCTTGCTGCCCCAAACCCTAGAAGCCTTCTCACCCAACTCCAAATCCTAATCTCTCAAGATCATACACGACCAAGCCTTGGCCCTCCTTTTATAGATTTAGGCTTAAGCCTCCTTTTAATCTCCACCGTCGGATCTAGAGATTTAATCTCAACCGTGTTGGATCGAAAGTGTCGCTAGAGGGGGGGGGGATGAATAGCGATACGGTGTCGTTAAAAACTTTTGCAATAAGTAAAAAGCAAGTAGAGAATGCACAGCGGAAATATAAAGTAGACAAGATATTTTTACGTGGTTCACAATCTTTCGATTGCTAATCCACGGCCCTAGTGATCCTTGATCACGTACGGAGGGCAATTCACTAAAACCACTCCTCCTCGTTGGAGGTAGGAGCAACAATTACAAAAAGAAATCAAGGCAAAGGGACACTCCCCCTTTCCTTGTTACGATTAAAGCACAAAGACAATTTAAAGAAGTAGAACTTAAATAAATATACCGACAACTCTTATAAGTAGAAGATGTAGCTTTCGTTGTCGTCGTAGCAAATGTGAGTAGTAGTAGCGGCGTTACGACGGCGTGTTGAGAGCTCTTGATTTCTTGTCTTTGCTTGGAGTGAACATGTCTATTTATGGATATTGATCTATGAATTTAGACATAGGTAGTGTCCAAGGTGAGGTTCTTATCCCAACTCAAGGATGAGGTGTTTCATCCAACCACCTTGTGCCACCTCCAACCTTCTTGTGCGCCAACTCAAGGATGAGGTGTTTCATCCAACCACCTTGTGCCACCTCCAACCTCCTTGGGCGCCAACTTGAGGATGAGGTGTTTCATCCAACCACCTTGTGCCACCTCCAACCTTCTTGTGCGCCAACTCAAGGATGAGGTGTTTCATCCAACCACCTTGTGCCACCTCCAACCTCCTTGGGCGCCAACTTGTTGGAGCCATTCAACTTGTGCCACATCATGGGAGCCAACAATCTTGTGCCAACTCACCTTATTTTGGGCGTCCACCACAAGGAAGCTTGGTGATGGTTTGGATGTCCACCTTGATGCCACATCACCCTTTGTACCAAAACACGAGTCAAGTCCAAATTCACCCCCTTGAAATTCGAGCTCTTCTCGAGGCTGGAACTTGACTAGCAGTTGACTGTAGTCAAAGGGTTTTGGACTGCAGTACAAGTTAGCTTAAAATATAAAGTTCGATGGTTCTAACCATCTGATCTCGACCTAGACCTTCCATTGGAGGTATTGGGTCGGATCTACGCTTAACGACCTTGCTTCGCTTTCACACGAGCTTACCTTGTAGCCTCGCTTCCGGTCTTCACCCGAGTACCTCGGCTTCCTCCGAAGTCCCTCTGGCGTTGCCCGACCACCTCGGTTCCCACCGGGTGTCGCAGACCTTCCGCTCAACTTTAGCATTTCTGCACACTTAATTGAGCTCGTAAGATAACAAATATACCCTTAACTATTGAGCCTTTTGCCATAATCAAAATACCGGTTCGACTTTGGTGCCCACTGCACCAACAAACCGTCGAATCTAGAGATTTAATATCCACCGTCGGATCTAGAGATTTAACCTCAACCGTCGGATCTAGAGTTCAATTTTACTCCATCGGATGTAGGCTCCATGTGAAGGTAGGAAACTTTGCTTCCCACTTCAACTCGATCGCTTGTTCATGGCGATCCCTTCTACGTCACCGGATAAAAAAATTAAATCCTAGATGAAAGGGATTACCCAAGCAACCGTTTCATCGTCGTGCTATTTGATTAGAGTAGTCACTTGAACAAACTTGTTGTTCAAGCAACCAACATCTATTCTACAAATAGCAGCGGAATAGATGATGTGCGGATTGCTAACTTTTGTGTTTATTTTCTAGGTCCAAGTAATATTAGCCACAAAACAGAATATATCATGCATATATTATTGAAAACAATTATAGACATGTTACATAAGAAAATAGACAAGTATTATACCTCTCGATCTTCTATCAAATGTCCTTCCTCTTTTTGGACGTCGTGTGGGCGACGATCAACCAAAAGTCAAAGCTCCTATATCACCAATCTTCCTGTCTTGCTCGCTCCGAAAAAGAGGAAGACTAAGAAACAAAACCCTTTTTCTTCCGTTAGCCAACTAACAAACACCAACGTAGGTGCTTGCCGCCGCCCAACAATGAGAAGGTGAAGAAGATGGATGCCAGCCAAGAGCTCCAAGGGAAGACCCTAAACCTTGTTTCCACCAGCCAAGGAGAAGGGAAGGAGGAGGTTTGGACACCGGCAAGGAGAGAGGAGAAAGAGATGGGCGCCGACCACCTAATGGAAGAAGAAGAAGAAGGAAATAAATTCCTTATTTGTGGCCGCCCAAACCAAACTCCAAAACCCTAGCCTTCAAACTCCTTGCCGCCCAACCCTAATCCCTCTTCAATTGTGTTTTCCGCCCACCCCCTTGCCTCCTTTTATAGAATTAGGGATAAGCCTTGCTTTAATCTCCACCATTGGTTCTAGGGATTTAATCTCAACCGTCGGATCTCGAGAATTAATCTCAACCGTCGGATCTAGAGATTCAATCTCTACCATGGGTTCTAGAGTTTTGTTTTCAACCATTGGATCTAGGCTTCATGAGGTATTAATATGCTACAATAGGGACCATGAGGAGTGTTAGAATGTATACTGAAAGCCTAGCTCTTTTTGTATGAATATTTTATTTTGAAATAAGGATCACATGATCATTGTTTGCACTTTATATATTTATTATATGTGTGTGCATATTGTCTAATATTTTACATTGTAGATAACATGGTGCTTGGTGTGGCACAGAAGATCATGTTATCAGTCCCTTGTAAAATATAAGTAGAGGCTCACAACCAAGATGGTTTTGGACAAACCATTGGCATGGTTGTAGTGTAGCTTGGTATTGTTTTATCTTGAACATAGAGTTACACTAGTACACTTAGGTGGATTGAGCAGGACCGACATAGAGGTGATTCAATTTAGTGCTGACTACATAATTGAATCGGACCTCGGATATTATGTTGTACATGCTCTTAATCCCGATATAATAACGGGCACATGTACTTAGTATCTATTTCTTTGATTTACCAGTGGGTGAGATTTAGATGGATTAAATCAATATGCCCGGTAAGTTGGGAAAATAATATTATTTACATGGTGTGCCGTTGATTATAGGAGGAAACCGTGTCCTATATATTAGGTTGATGATGTCCCCTTGAGGAGCTCATAAGGTTCATCATGTAAACCCAGCTGGTTGACTTAGTCAACATGATGATAAGGTTGAGTGGTACTACTCGAGGAATTAGATGTTGATTAATTGATGGTCAGTAAATCAATTAATTGACGGACATTCGATATCTTAAACACAGGGAGATTAATGTACAAATAATATATGGAGCCCAAATTGATTTATGGGGGTTGGTGAGGTAGTTCAATGATGATCCTCTAGTGGAATGGAACATCATTGATGGATCAAGTTTGTGTGGTTCCGATCCATCGGGTGGCCAAGATCCAACTCCTCCTTATGGTCCCTATCGTAGCCTAATATAATCCTTGTGAAGTCTAGATCCAAGAATGTAAAACAAAACCTAGAACCAACGGTTGGATTAAATCCATAGATCTGATGGTTAGGATGAAACCTTAGAATCAACGGTTGGATTAAATCAATAGATCCGATGGTTGGGATGAAATCCTAGAACCAACGGTTGGATTAAATCCATAGATCCGATGGTTATGATGAAACCTTAGAACCAACGGTTGGATTAAATCCATAGATCCGATGGTTAGGATGAAACCTTAGAATCGACGGTTTGGATTAAATCCATAGATCCGATGGTTGGGATGAAACCCTAGAACCAATGGTTGGATTAAATCCATAGATCCGATGGTTAGGATGAAACCCTAGAATCGACGATTGGGATTAAATCCCTAGATCCGACGGTTGGGATAAAACCCTAGATCCTATGGTTGGGATGAAATCCTAGATCCTACGGTTGGGATGAAATCCTAGATCCGACGGTTGGGATAAAACCCTAGATCTGACGGTGGAGATTAAACCCTAGAACCGACGGTGGAGATTAAATCCCTAGATCCGACGGTGGAGATTAGAGGAGGCTTAAGCCTAAATTCTAGAATTAGGGTTTGGCTCATCCATGTGTTGGGGGGCAACAAATCTTAAAGGAGATAAGGTTGGTTGGGCAAGAATATAGGAGTTAGTTCCTCTAAGTTTGGCTAACCAACTTTCTCCTAAATTCTATAAATAAGGGCTTAGGGTTGAACTAATGATTTTGGATTGGAGAATTAGGGTTTCTTTAATTTCAGATCTGAGCATGTTCTTATATATGATGATTATGCATGTGTGTGTATGAATATATATTGTATAATCATGGACCCCGAAGACAAACACAAAAATCGGCGATCCATCCGTCGTCTCTTCCGCGGCTAATCAACTAGAAGAGTAGAGTTGCTTGAACAACTAGTTTGTTCAAGCGACCACTCAAGTTGTTAGCACGACGACGAAATGGTGTTGCCAAGGAAGCTCATCCCATCCGGATTAATCCTTTCATTAGTGAAAATTTTAATCTGGGGTCATGGGAGCCAATGAGCCTCCGAAGCGACATTCCATCAAAATGGTATCAGAGCCACGGTTTCCGATTTTGTGTGTTTAGGATTCGGTTAAATTTTTATGCATTTTTCATATATAATATGTGCCGGATAATAGTAGGATATGCGTAGTTTAACTCTTTGGTTGCAGGCATAAGATCCGACTATTATGGCCATGTGTGTGTATGTGAATGGATGTGTGTAAAAATTTATTATTTGAATCCTCGGGGTTGACGAGGCTAGATTAGTATTTAATTTTTGTAATTAAATACGGCATTGTTTAGCTGCTCATTTTAGTTTACTTTCGATCTAGATTATTTGTACACTCCTTCGTGGAGTATAGGATCGATGGATGTAAATTAATATGATTTATCTCGGCTCGGAACTCTTTGGTGACTTGCACACGGGAAAAGATGGAGCGGACGAGGTGGCGACACGACGTGATGCGTATTGGAGAACAATGCCATAATAGTTGGAAAAATTCTGATTTTTTCATATTTATTGTTTATTTGTTTTATATGCATGTTGTGTATGTTTAAAATTCCTCGATTACAATTTACTATGTGGGAGAGGGACATTTTAATTAATTCCCGCGGCCTCCATTACAATTTGACGTGTGATGCAAACAAACTTGTGTGTTGGCTCTGAGTGCCTTCCTCCCCGCGGACAGGTTTGTTTGCGGATCACTAGGTCAAATAATGGTTATAGGAAATTATTTAGGAGCGTCTGTACTTCCACAACGGTAAGGCACATAATCCGAAATAATTCCCTTAGTATCGTGTGATGCTGCACACTTAGATGCAAATAAAAGTATCCTCCCCATCGGAGTCACTGCTTTTATTTGTAGGGCCAAAGAGGAACCAACTATTAATTTTATTTGTCAAAAAGTAAGGTTGACAAGATAATAAAATTAATGGGTAAAACCTCCTCTTACAAATGTTGAATTCGTATAAGTCCACACAGCGTGGCATGCGATATTCTCGGTGATTTGAGGTGTTGGTTGATTTCGGGATTTTATTGTTTTGAGGAATCAATAATATTTGAAATCTAATATTTTGATCATTGTGATTCTTAGGATTTTCAAATGGCTTTCAATCCACTTACTTTGGTACTAAAGGAAACAAACTTACTGTCCCCAAACAATAATGATTGGAAAAGAAATATGGATAGTGTCTTAACTGTCGATGAGTGTCCTCCTAGGCTGCGAGATGATTAGGGAAAAGGAACTTTTCGGATACAGATCGAGTCATAACAGAAAGCCATGGTTGCTCAGAAGGTTTCTACTTCTAAACCGAAAGGCAAGAAGAAGAAGAAACAAGGTAGAGCAAAGGCGGTGGGAGGATCTCAAGGAGTGAAGAAGCCGAAAGGCAAGTACTTCACTTGTAGACAGACTGGACATGGGAAGAAAGACTTCCCCTTCCTAAAGCAGAACAAAGGTATATCTTCTGCCTTAGTCGTTGAAACATGTTTAGTGGTGTTATCTACCGGTACCTGGTGTGTAGATACGGGATCCACTGATCATGTCTGCAATTCTTTGTAGGGGTTTTCAGGAAACCCGACGACTAGCTGAGAGAGAGATTACCGTCTACATGGGCAATGCTACAAAGGTAGCGGCTATTGTAGTGGGAGACATTTATTTATCGTTTGATAGAAATAAAGTTTTGGTTTTGAGAAATTGTCTTTATGTACCAACATTTAGAAAGAATTTAATTTCGGTTTTTAAATTATTTATGGATGGATATTATGTTTCTTTTAATGACAGAGTTGTTATAAAAAGAAATAGAGAGATTATCTGTTCAGGTACATTGGTTGGCAATTTGTATACTCTTGAACCAAAAACTCCCACGATGCATATAGAAGTGAATAACTCATCTTCTAAGTCTAATAAGAGAAAAGAACCTTCGCAAATGAACCAAACATATCTTTGGCATCTAAGGCTTGGTCATATTAACCTAAGCAGAATTCAAAGGTTGATAGCGGATGGATCTTTGGGTTCATTAGTGGTGGAGGATCTCCCAACCTGCGAATCTTGCTTGGAAGGTAAAATGACCAAGAGGCCTTTCAAGGCCAAGGGGTATAGAGCCAAAGATGTGTTAGAATGGTTCATTCTGATTTGATCTTGATCCTATGTCTATCCAGGCAAGAGGTGGTTTTGAATATTTCGTCTCTTTTATAGACGATTATTCAAGATATGGATACATTTACTTGATGCGCCGCAAGTCTGAATGCTTTGACAGGTTCAAAGAATTCAAGGCTGATGTGGAGAATTGTCAAGGTAAAAGTATCAAGACATTACGATCTGATCGTGGTGGCGAGTACCTCTTAGGAGAGTTTAGGAGTTACTTATCAGAGGCTGGGATTCAATCCCAATTATGCACTTTTGCACACCCAGCGAGAATGGTGTGGCGGAGCGAAGGAATAGGACTCTTATGGAGATGGTCGGATCTATGATGAGTTATTACGAGTTACTGTTTAGTTACGGGGTATGCCTTTGGATCTGACAATGTACACTCTGAACTTGGTTCCATCTAAATCAGTACCTTCTACCCTTGTAGAATTGTGGACTGGGCGAAAGCCTAGTCTAAGACATATTCGAATATGGGGGAGTCCAGCACATGTGCTGAAGGTTGATGCTGGTAAGTTGGAACCTCGTACAGAAGTATGCATGTTTGTTGGCTACCCCAAGGGAACGAAAGGTGGTTTATTTTATAATCCTAGAGATCAGAGGATGATCGTTAGCACGAATGCCAGATTTCTAGAGGAGGATTATGTAATGAACCACAAGCCCACGAGTAGGATTGTTCTTGAGGAGTTGACTGGAGAAGTACCGACTTCAGTACCACCGGTACAAGAGGAGACACCACAAGTCACTGCACCGCGTGTCATAGAGCATACACAGGAGGCACCTCGTCGTAGTGGGAGGGTTGTTAGACAACCCGACAGATTCATGTTTTTGGGAGAGTCTTCGGACTTAGTCCCTGGTGAACATGAACCTGATCCCTGGACATATGATGAGGCACTCAAAGATAGAGATGCGGTATCTTGGCAAAGTGCGATGAATTCAGAGATAGAATCTATGGATTCTAATCAGGTATGGGAGCTAGTAGACCCACCCGATGGTGTAAAAACCATTGGAAGCAAGTGGATCTACAAGAGAAAGAGAGGAGTAGACGGGAAGGTTGAGACCTTCAAAGCTAGGCTTGTTGCGAAAGGGTATACTCAGAAAGAGGGTATCGATTATGAGGAGACCTTTTCGCCGGTAGCTATGCTTAAGTCTATCCGGATTCTCTTATCTATAGCTGCTCATATGGATTATGAGATATGGCAGATGGATGTCAAGACAACTTTCCTTAACGGAAGTCTTGAGGAGAACATCTATATGCGGCAACCAGAGGGATTCTTTGCTAAAGGCAAAGAGCATCTTGTATGTAAGCTTAATCGATCCATTTATGGATTGAAGCAAGCTTCTAGATCTTGGAACATTTGCTTTGATGAGGTAATCCAGTCATATGGATTTATTCAAAGTCCGAAGGAGCCTTGTGTATACAAGAGATGTGACGGAAACGTAGTGGTGTTTCTTGTACTATACGTAGATGACATTTTGCTAGTTGGCAACAATATCAAAGTATTATCAGACGTAAGGGTATGGTTGTCCAAACATTTTGACATGAAGGACTTGGGAGAAGTGGGACACATCCTTGGGATCAAAGTTATAAGGGATCGCAAGAAAAGGATGTTGTTCTTATCTCAAGCCTCATACATTGACACTATCCTTGCTCGTTTTAGCATGCAGAACTCCAAGAATGGTTTTCTACCTTTTAGGCATGGAGTTCCTTTATCTAAAGAGATGTGTCCCAAAACATCAAAGGAGATAGAGGAGATGAAGGCGGTTCCTTATGCTTCGACAGTAGGAAGCCTTATGTATGCTATGCTATGTACGAGATCGGATATCTGCTTTGCCGTGGGCATGGTTAGCAGATATCAGAGTAATCCTGGACAGGGACATTGGACTGCGGTAAAGCATATATTGAAGTACCTTAGAAGGACTAGGGATTATATGCTGGTTTACCGGGCAGATCAATTAGTCCACATGGAGTTACACGATTGATTTCCAATCGGATAGGGACAAGAGTAAGTCTACCTCGGGGTTTGTGTTTACTTTTGGAGGTGGAGCCATAGTATGGAGGAGTGTCAAGCGAAATGCGTGGCGGACTCTACCATGGAAGGCGAGTATGTGGCGGCCTCTCGAGGCGACCAAGGTGTATGGCTCAGAACTTCTTGATGGACTTGGATGTGATTCTGGTTTGCGGAACTATCACAATTTATTGTGATAACAGTGGTGCAGTTGCAAACTCGAAGGAACCACGAGCCCATAAGGCGAGTAAACACATAGAGCGCAAGTACCACCTCATACGAGAGATCGTAAAGCGAGGAGAAGTTGCTGTCGCCAAGATTGCATTAGAGGATAACCTGGCGGATCCATTCACTAAGGCCCTTCCAGCGAAAGCGTTTGATAGGCATGTGGAGGACATGGGGATCAGATGTATGGCACTGTGATGACAGCTTAGTCTTTTAGTATAAGTGGGAGATTGTTAGAATGTATACTGAAAGCCTAGCTCTTTTTGTATGAACATTTTATTTTGAAATAAGGATCACATGATCATTGTTTGCACTTTATATATTTATTATATGTGTGTGCATATTGTCTAATATTTTACATTGTAGATAACATGGTGCTTGGTGTGGCACAGAATATCATGTTATCAGTCCCTTGTAAAATATAAGTAGAGGCTCACAACCAAGATGGTTTTGGACAAACCATTGGCATGGTTGTAGTGTAGCTTGGTATTGTTTTATCTTGAACATAGAGTTACACTAGTACACTTAGGTGTATTGAGTAGGACCGACATAGAGGTGATTCAATTTAGTGCTAACTACATAATTGAATCGGACCTCGGATATTATGTTGTACATGCTCTTAATCCCGATATAATAACGGGCACATGTACTTAGTATCTATTTCTTTGATTTACCAGTGGGGTGAGATTTAGATGGATTAAATCAATATGCCCGGTAAGTTGGGAAATAATATTATTTACATGGTGTGCCATTGATTATAGGAGGAAACCGTGTCCTATATAATAGGTTGATGATGTCCCCTTGAGAAGCTCATAAGGTTCATCATGTAAACCCAGCTGATTGACTTAGTCAACATGATGATAAGGTTGAGTGGTACTACTCGAGGAATTAGATGTTGATTAATTGATGGTCAGTAAATCAATTAATTGACGAACATTCGATATCTTAAACACGGGGAGATTAATGTACAAATAATATATGGAGCCCATATTGATTTATGGGGGTTGGTGAGGTAGTTCAATGATGATCCTCTAGTGGAATGGAACATCATTGATGGATCAAGTTTGTGTGGTTCCGATCCATCGGGTGGCCAAGATCCAACTCCTCCTTATGGTCCCTATCGTAGCCTAATATAATCCTTGTGAAGTCTAGATCCAAGAATGTAAAACAAAACCTAGAACAAACGGTTGGATTAAATCCATAGATCCGATGGTTAGGATGAAACCTTAGAATCGACGGTTGGATTAAATCCATAGATCCGATGGTTGGGATGAAACCCTAGAACCAACGGTTGGATTAAATCCATAGATCCGATTGTTAGGATGAAACCTTAGAACCAACGGTTGGATTAAATCCATAGATCCGATGGTTAGGATGAAACCTTAGAATCGACGGTTTGGATTAAATCCATAGATCCGATGGTTGGGATGAAACCCTAGAACCAACTGTTGGATTAAATCCATAGATCCGATGGTTAGGATGAAACCCTAGAATCGACGGTTGGGATTAAATCCCTAGATCCGACGGTTGGGATAAAACCCTAGATCCTATGGTTGGGATGAAATCCTAGATCCTACGGTTGGGATGAAATCCTGGATCCGACGGTTGGGATAAAACCCTAGATCCGACGGTGGAGATAAAACCCTAGAACCGACGGTGGAGATTAAATCCCTAGATCCGACGGTGGAGATTAGAGGAGGCTTAAGCCTAAATTCTAGAATTAGGGTTTGGCTCATCCATGTGTTGGGGGGCAACAAATCTTAAAGGAGATAAGGTTGGTTGGGCGGCAAGAAAATAGGAGTTAGTTCCTATATTTTAGGCTAACCAACTTTCTCCTAAATTCTATAAATAAAGGCTTAGGGTTGGGCGGCAACTAATGATTTTGGATTGGAGAATTAGGGTTTGGCTCATCCTAGTGTTGGGCGGCAACAAACCCTAGAGGAGCTAGGGTTTTGGGCGGCTAGGAAAGTGGGCGGCAAGGTGATTGTTCTCCCTAGGTTTTTGGCCGGCACCCCTCTTCTTCTCCTCCTCCCTTTGCCGGTTCTCTTCTTCCTCCTCTCTTGCTCCTTGGTGGCTGGCGACTCTCCAACTATTGGTGGCCGGTGCTTCTCCAACATCTAGGTGGCCGGCGGCAACTATACAACTAGTTGGTCGAC
This sequence comes from Wurfbainia villosa, assembly GCA_025175895.1. NCBI lineage: Eukaryota > Viridiplantae > Streptophyta > Magnoliopsida > Zingiberales > Zingiberaceae > Wurfbainia > Wurfbainia villosa. Next base: position 6,535,613 of record CM046003.1, on the reverse strand, counting down.
GCTCATCCAATCATTCCTTGGCCGGCGGTTGCATCAAACTCTCTTGTTTGGTGGTCGGTTCTAGAAAGGAAAGGTTTCGTTGGTTCTTCTCTTTGTTCGCAGTGGACAAGGAAGAGAAGAACGTGATCTAGAAGGCTTCTACTCATGGAGGATCTTCGTCCACACGTCGTCTACGAGAAGGATAGGACATACGGTTGAAGATCGTAAGGTTTAAAGCTTTATAACTTTAATTTCAGATCTGAGCATGTTCTTATATATGATGATTATGCATGTGTGTGTATGAATATATATAGTATAATCATGGACCCCGAAGACAAACACAAAAATCGGCGATCCATCCGTCGTCTCTTCCGCGGCTAATCAACTAGAAGAGTAGAGTTGCTTGAACAACTAGTTTGTTCAAGCGACCACTCAAGTTGTTAGCACGACGACGAAATGGTGTTGCCAAGGAAGCTCATCCCATCCGGATTAATCCTTTCATTAGTGAAAATTTTAATCCGGGGACATGGGAGCCAATGAGCCTCCGAAGCGACATTCCATCAAGGAGGAGTTGGATCTGTGCCACCCAATGGATCAAGCCCACATAAAGTCCGATCCATTAATGATAATCCAATCCACTAAAGGATTATCATTGATCTACCTCACCAAGCCCGATAAGTTATTATGAGCTTCATATATTATTTGTACATTTTTCTCCCTGTGTTTAAGATCTCGAATGTCCGTCAATTAATTAATTTATTGACGATTAAATAATCAACATCTAACTCCATGAGTAGTACCACTCAACCTTTTCATCATGCCGGACCAAGTCTACTTGCAGGGTTTACATGATGAACGTTATGAGCTCCTCAAGGGGACATCACTATCGTAATATATAGGACACGGTTTCCTCCTATAATCAACGGCACACCATATAAAAAATATCATTTCCCAACTTCCCGAGCCTATCTATTTAATCTATAAATCTCGCCCATTGGTAAATCAAAGAAATGAATACTAAGTATATGTTCCCATTATTATATCGGGATTAAGAGTATGTACAATATAATATCTGAGGTCCGATTCGATTATGTAGTCAGCAATAAATTGAATCACCTCTAAGTCGGTCTTGCTCAATACACACAAAGTGTACTAGTGTGATTCTATGGTCAAGACAAACCAATACCAAATCACACTACAACCATGCAAATGGTTTGTCCAAAGTCATCTCGGTTGTGATATCCCGTATCTACAATGTAATGTATTAGACAATATGCATAACCATAAATATGCAAACAATCATCATGTGATTAATATTTCAAAATAAAGATGTTCATATAAAAGATAGACTTTTCAGTATACATCCCAACAATCTCCCACTTATACTAAAAGACTATGTTGTTCTCAAACTGCCATACATCTGATTCCTATTCCCTCCACATGCCTATCAAAAGCTCTCGCCGGAAGGGCCTTAGTGAAAGTATCTGCCAAGTTATCCTCCGATGCAATCTTGGCCACAACAACTTCTCCTCTCTTTACGATTTCTCGTATCAGGTGGTACTTGCGCTTTTTGTGTTCACTTGCCTTATGGGCTCGTGGTTCCTTCGAGTTTGCAAATGCACCACTATTATCACAATAAATTGTGATAGTTCTGAGCAAACCAAGAATCACATCCAAGTCCATCAGGAAGTTCCTAAGCCACACAACTTCTTTGGCTGCCTCAGAGGCTGCCATATACTTAGCTTCCATGGTGGAGTCTGCCACGCATTTCTACTTGACACTCCTCCATACAATGGCTCCACCTCCCAAAGTAAACACAAAACCTGAGGTAGACTTATTGTTATCCGTGTCTGATTGGAAGTCGAAATCTATATAACCCACAGAGAGTAATTGGTCTGCCGGGTAAACTAGCATATAATCCCAAGTCCTTCTCAGGTACTTCAATATATGCTTTACCGCAGTCCAATGTTCCTGTCCTGGATTACTCTGATATCTGCTAACCATGCCCATGGCAAAACAAATGTTTGGTCTCATACATAGCATCGCATACATGAGGCTTCCTACTGCCGAAGCATAAGGAACCACCTTCATCTCCTCTATCTCCTCAGATGTTCTAGGACACATCTCCTTAGATAAAGGAACTCAATGCCTGAAAGGTAGAAAACCTTTCTTAGAGTTTTGCATGCTAAAACGATCCATAATAGTGTCTATGTATGAAGCTTGGGATAAGCACAACATCCTTTTCTTGCGATGCCTTATAACCTTGATCCCAAGGATGTGTCCCACTTCTCCCAAGTCCTTCATACCAAACTATTTGGATAACCATACCCTTACGTCCGATAACACCTTGACATTGTTGCCAATTAACAAATTGTCATCTACGTATTGTACAAGAAATACCACTACATTTCCGTCATATCTCTTGTACACACAAGACTCATCCAGACTTTGAATAAATCCATAAGACTGGATTACTTCATCAAAGCGTATGTTCCAAGACCTCGAAGCTTGCTTCAATAGATAAATGGACCGATTAAGCTTACATACAAGATGCTCTTTGCCCTTTGTAATGAATCCCTCTGGTTGCTTCATATAGATATTTTTCTCAAGACTTCCATTAAGGAAAGCTGTCTTGACATTCATCTGCCAAACCTCATAATCCATATGAGCTGCAATGCATAAGAGTATTCGGATAGACTTATGTATGGACACCGGCGAAAAGGTCTCCTCATAATCGATTCCCTTTTTGTGAGTATACCCCTTCGCAACAAGCCTCGCTTTGAAGGTCTCCACATTCCCGTCTATTCCTCTCTTTCTTTTGTAGATCCACTTACATCCAATGATTTTTACACCATCGGGTGGTTCTACAAGTTCCCAGACCTGATTTGAATCCATTGATTCAATCTTAGTATTCATTGCATTTTGCCAAGATACAACATCTTTATCTGGGATTGCCTCGTCATATGTCCAGGGATCAGGTTCATGTTCGCCAGGGACCAAATTAGAAGAATCTCCCAAGAACATGAATCTATCAGGCTGTCTCACAACCCTCCCACTACGACGAGGTATCACCTGTGTATCCTCTGTGACACGCGGTGTAGTGACTTGTGGTATATCCTCTTGTACCGGTGGTACTGAAGAAGTGACTTCCCCTTTTAATTCCTCCAGAATAGTTTTACTCATGGGCTTGTGGTTCATCACATAGTCTTCCTCTAGAAATCTGGCGTTCGTGCAAACAATCACCCTCTGATCTCTAGGACTATAAAACAAACCACCTTTCGTTCCCCTAGGATAGCCAACGAACATACGTACTTCTGTATGAGGTTCCAACTTACCAGCATCCGCCTTCAGCACATGTGTTAGACTCCCCCAAATCCGAATATATCTTAGACTAGGCTTTCGCCCAGTCCACAATTCTGTGGGAGTAGATGCCACTGATTTAAATGGAACCAAGTTCAGAATGTACACTGTCGTATCTAGAGCATATGCCCAAAACTAATCTGGCAACTCAGAATAACTCATCATCAATCTAACCATCTCCATAAGAGTCCTATTCCTTCGCTCTGCTATACCATTCTGCTGGGGTGTGCCAGGTGCAGACAATTGGGATTGAATCCCAGCCTATGATAAGTAATTTTTAAACACTCCCAAGAGGTACTCACCACCAAGATCAGATCGTAGTGTCTTGATACCTTTACCTTGACGTTTCTCCGCATCAGCCTTGAATTCTTTGAACTTGTCAAAGCATTCAGACTTGCGGCACATCATGTAAATGTATCCATATCTCGAATAATCATCTATAAAAGAGATGAAATACTCAAAACCACCTCTAAACTGTATAGACATAGGACCATACAAATCAGAATGAACCAATTCTAACACATCTTTGGCTCTATACCCCTTTGCCTTAAAAGGCCTCTTGGTCATTTTACCCTCCAAGCAAGATTTGTAGGTTGGGAAATCATTCACCACTAATGAACCCAGAGGTCTATCAGCTATCAACCTTTGAATTCTGCTTAGGTTAATATGACCATGCCTAAGATGTCAAAGATATGTTTGGTTCATCTTCGAAGGTTCTTTTCTCTTATTGGAATTAGAAGATGAGTTATTAGCTTCTATTTGCATCGTGGGAGCTTTTGGTTCAAGTGTGTATAAATTTCCTATCAATGCACCCGAACAGATATTGTCCCTATTCCTTTTTATAACAACTCTGTCATTAAAAGAAACAGAATATCCATCCATAAACAATTTAGAAACTGAAATTAAATTCTTTTTAAATAAAGGTACATAAAGGGAATTCTTAAGAACCCAAACATTTTTTTTTCTCAAAAGATAAATAAACATCTCCCACTGCAACAGCGCCACCTTCGTGGCATCGCCCAAGTATACGGTAATCTCCCCCTTAGCCAGTCATCTGGTTTCCTGAAACCCTGCAAAGTATTGCATACATGATTAGTGGCTCCCATATCTACACACCAGGTGCCGGTAGATAACACCGCTAAATATGTTTCAATGACTAGACCAAAAATATATACCTTTGTTCTGCTTGTGATTGGGGCAGTCCTTCTTCCAGTGTTCAGTCTGCTTAAAAGTGAAGCACTTATCTTTCGGCTTCTTCACTCCTCCCTGAGTTCCTCCCACCACCTTTGCCCCAGCTTGTTTCTTCTTCTTCTTGCCTTTCGGCTTAGAAGTAGAAAACTTTTGGGTTTCCATAGCATGCACATGAGCACTTTGACGAAATAGCCCCTCTGCCGCCTGGAGTTCTGTCAGAAGCTCCTCAAACGAATACAACCTCTTGTTCATGTTGTAGTTTAGGCGAAACTGCTCAAAACTCCTAGGTAGAGACTGGAGAATGATATCGACCTAGGTTTCCCCATCGATCTCAGCTCCAAGGACCTCCAGCTCATTCAAATGAGCCATCATCTTGAGAACATGATCCCTCACAGGTGTTCCCTCAATCATTGTGGTCGTCATCAAGTTCCTCATGGCTTCCCTTGTGAGATTGAGCATCATGTATTAAGCAGTGGGCATGGCTTGATGCTGATGTTGCAGTACATTTGACATAGATTCCAAAATTTAACATCGTGCCATCTCATCAGCCTTGATCCACTTCTTATAACTCTCCTTCTCTTTTTCCCTAGAATCATCCGCAAGCTTAGGAGGGCACTCTTCGTGGAGTACATATTTGTATTCCTTAGCAGTCAAGACAATGTCAAGATTCCTCTTCCAATCAACATAGTTGGGTCCAGTAAGTTTATTCCCTTCAGTATCACAGCAAGTGGGTAGAAAGTCATTTTGAAAGAAAACATAAGAATCACATAGATCAAAACATTAAATTTCAAAAAATTATTGATTCCTCAAACAATAAAATTTTAAAATCAATCAACACCTCAAAACATCGAGAATATCGTATGCCATGATAGTGTGGACGTATACGAATTCTACATTTGTAAGAGGAGGTTTTACGCATTAATTTTACTATCTTGTCAACCTAACTTTTTGACAAGTAAAAATAATAGTTGGTTCCTCTTTGGCCCTACAAATAAAAGCAGTGACTCCGATGGGGAGGATACTTATATTTGCATCTAAGTGTTCACCATTACTCAATACCAAGGTAATTATCTTGGGTTATGTGCCTTCCGATGGGGAAGTACACACACTCCTTAATAATTTCCTATAACCATATTTGACCTTGTGATCCGCAAACAAACTCATCCGATGGGAAGGAAGGCACTCATAGCTGACGCGCAAGTTTGTTTGCATCAATTGTCAAATCGTAATGGAGGCCGTGGGAATTTATTAAAAATATCCCTCTCCCACTTAGTAATTTGAAATTGAGGAATTTTCTACCCTACGATATGCATATCAAACAGTAAGCATTAAATATAAAAAATAAATATTTTTCAACTATTATGGCTTTTGTCTTCAATATGTCTCCCATCGTATCGCCATCTCGTCTGCTCCTCCCTACGCCATGTACAAGCCATCCGGAGATCCGAGCCGAGAAAAAAATATTTTAATTTAAATCCATCGATCCTATACTCCACGAGGGAGTGTACATGAAATCAAGATCGAAAGTAAACTAAAATAAAAAGAGTGGCTAAACAATGTCGTATCTAATTTACAAAAATTAAATACTAGCCTCGTCAACCCCGAGGATTCAACAAAATAAACAATTACACACATACAATCACATACACACATATAATATATGAAAATTTTATAAAACTAACCGAAACCTAAACACACAAAACCGAAAACCATGGCTCTGATACCACTTGAAGGTAGGAAACTTTGCTTCCCACTTCAACTCGGATACAAAAATCCCTTCTACGACCCCGGATAAAAAAATTTAATCCTAGACGAAAGGGATTACCCAAGCAACCGTTTTATCGTCGTGCTATTTGATTAGAGTAGTCACTTGAACAAACTTGTTGTTCAAGCAACCAACCTCTATTCAACAAATAGCCACGGAATAGACGATGTACGGATCGCCAACTTTAGTGTTTATATTCGGGGTCCAAGTTATATTATCCACAAAACAGAATATATCATGCATATATAATTGAAAACAATTATAAACATGTTACATAAGAAAAAAGACAAGTATTATACCTCTCGATCATCTATCGTATGTCCTTCCTCCTTTTGGACATCGTGTGGGCGACGATCTACCAAAAGTTGAAGCTCCTAGATCACCAATCTTCCTTCCTTGCTCGCTCTGAACAAGAGGAAGACTAAGAAACAAAACCCTTCTCCTTCCTTTAGCCAACTAACAAACACCAACCTAGGTGCTTGCCGCCGGCCAACAATGAGAAGGTGAAGAAGATGGAGGCCGACCAAGAGCTCCAAGGGAAGACCCTAAACCTTGTTTCCACTGGCCAAGGAGAAGGGAAGGAGGAGGTTTGGACGTCGGCAATTGGAGAGGAGAAAGAGATGGGCGCCGGCAACCTAATGGAAGAAGAAGAAGAAGGAAATAAATTCTTTATTTGTGGCCGCCCAAAGCAAACTCCAAAACCCTAGCCTTTAAGCTCCTTGCCGCCCAACCCTAATCCCTCTTCAATTGTGTTTGCCGCCCACCCCCTTGCCTCCTTTTATAGAGTTAGGGGTAAGCCTTGTTTTAATCTCCACCATTGGTTCTAGGAATTTAATCTGAACCGTCGGATCTCGAGAATTAATCTCAACCATTGGATCTAGAGATTCAATCTCTATCATTGGTACTAGAGTTTTGTTTTCAACCATTGGATCTAGGCATCATGAGGTATTAATAGGCTACAATAGGGACCATGAGGAGGAGTTGGATCTTGGCCACCCAATGAATCAAGCCCACATAAAGTCCTATCCATTAATGATAATCCAATCCACTAAAGGATTATCATTGATCTACCTCACCAACCCCCATAAGTTAATATGGGTTCCATATATTATTTGTACATTTTTCTCCTCGTGTTTAAGATATCGAATGTCCATCGATTATTTAATTTACTGACCATTAATTAATCAACATCTAACTCCATGAGTAGTACTACTCAACCTTTTCATCATGCCGGACCAAGTCCACCTGTAGGGTTTACATCATCAACCTTATGAGCTCCTCAAGGGGACATCATCATCCTAATATATAGGACACAGTTTTCGCCTCTAATCAACGACACACCATATAAATAATATCATTTCCCAACTTACCGAGCCTATCGATTTAATCTATAAATCTCGCCCATTGGTAAATCAAAGAAATGAATACTAAGTATATGTGCCCGTTATTATATCGGGATTAAGAGTATGTACAATATAATATCTGAGGTCCGATTCGATTATGTAGTCAGCAATAAATCGAATCACCTCTAAGTCAGTCCTGCTCAATACACACAAAGTGTACTAGTGTGATTCTGTGGTCAAGACAAACAAATACCAAATTACACTACAACCATGCCAATGGTTTCTCCAAAGCCATCTCGGTTGTGAGCCAATACTTATACTTTACAAGGATCCGATAACATGATCTCCCGTGTGACACCACACAACATGTTATCTACAATGTAATGTATTAGACAATATACATAATCATAAATATGCAAACAATGATCATGTGATTCTTATTTCAAAATAAAGATGTTCATACAAAAGATAGACTTTTCAGTATACATCCCAACACCATGAGGGTTTTAATAGGCTACAATAGGGACTATGAGGAGGAGTTGGATCCTGGCCACCCAATGCATAAAGTCCAATCCATTAATGATAATCCATTCCACTAGAGGATTATCATTAATCTACCTCACCAACCCCATAAATAAATATGGGCTCCATATATTATTGTACAAATGTATCCCCGTGTTTAAGATCTTGAATGTACGTCAATTAATTAATTTACTGACAATTAATTAATCAACATCTAACTCCATAAGTAGTACCACTCAACCTTATCATCATGTCGGACCAAGTCCACCTGCAGAGTTTACATGATGAACCTTATGAGCTCCTCAAGCGGACATCACTATCCTAATATATAGGAGATGTTTTCCTCCTATAATCAACGACACACCATATAAATAATATCATTTCTCAACTTACCGAGCCTATCGATTTACTCTATAAATCTCGCCCATTGGTAAATCAAAGAAATAAATACTAAGTACATGTGCCCGTTATTATATCGAGATTAAGAGCATGTACACCATAATATCCGAGGTCTGATTCAATTATGTAGTCATCAATAAATCGAATCACCTCTAAGTCGGTCATGCTCAATACACACAAAGTGTACTAGTGTAATTCTATGGTCAAGACAAACCGATACCAAATCACACTACAACCATACCAATGGTTTGTCCAAAACCATCTCGGTTGTGAGTCTTTACTTATACTCTATAAGGAACTGATAACATGATCTTCCGTGTGACACTACACACCTTGTTATCTACAATGTAATTTATCAGACAATATGCATAATCATAAATATGCAAATAATGATCATGTGATTCTTATTTAAAAAATAAAGATGTTCATACAAAAGATAGACTTTTCAGTATACATACCAACAGAGGAAGAGAGCTCATCCTCACAAGAAAGTGAGGAGTTGGAAGTTGAAGAGGTGTCAACTTCCAGATTGGTGGAAGAGAAGGTGGAAGAAGTAGAAGAAACCTCCACTTCTAGGATTGAGGGGGAGGAGATTAGACCTTCCACTCCGGAGCATCAAGAAGAGCCTTCCACATCCGGTCAAGATGAAGAAGCTCAAACTCCGACAACTACCAACACCATAGGTAACTTAAACATAACAATTCGTAATAAAAATCAAATCATATGTTTTGAGTGTAGGGAATCCGGACACTACAAGAGTTAGTGTTCTAAACAGGTCAAGAAATCTCCACCGGCTCCAAAGGTCAAGAGTGCCGGTCCCCCAACACATAAAAGGAAGGAGGACATCATTTGCTTCAAGTGTCGACAGCACCGAAACTAAGTCAATGTCTTAAGGGGAAGCAAAAGACCCAAGAGGGAGTATCACAAGTAGGGGGAGCATTGAGAGCTAACCCTAAGGTAAAATATATTAATGCACCTTCTAAATTTTATAGGCAAAATCATGCAAGAAATAACGTTAGCAATCTTGCTATTTATCATAAAGAGCATGTTAGAAATAGTAGATACTATTGTTTAGGAGCTAAAAATGTCCACATTTCAAATAAGGAGAAATTTGGGACTAATGTCCCTAGAAAAACCTTACCTAGGGAATCGATCAAGAAAATAGAAGATCACCTAAGCATCAATCCTAAATGGACTAGACATATGCCTAGGAAGAACAATTCCCAAAGGACATATGAAAAATCTAATTTGGGAAGATTAGAGCTAGAAAACCAAGCCTTGAGGTCAAGGCTTGAGAAATTAGAGAAGACCCTTGCAAAAATGCAAAACTCAATTATAGTGTAACAAAACAAGATTTATACCTCTTGTTTACCTCAAGATCTTCTATCGTATGTCCTATCCTCCTCTTGGACATTGTGTGGGCAACGTTCCTCCAAGAGATGAAGCCTCCTAGATCACGAACTTCTTTCCTTGCTCGCTCCGAACAAGAGGAAGAGTAGAAACGAAACTCTTCTCTTATCTAGTACCAACCAACAAGCTCCAAGCTTGAAGGTTGCCGCCAGCCCAAAGAGTGGTGGAGGAGTGCTGGCCAACCTTGAAGGAAGGTTGCTGCCAGCTTCAAGGAGAGGTGAGGACTCTGTCCAAGGAAGAATCAAGGGAGGGGATGGGCACCGGCAATATGAATCATGGAAGGTGATGGCAACTGGGTTGGAGAAGAGAAAGGAAACCAAACCTCCACCTTGTTGTCGCCCAAAGCCCTAACCCTAGCCGCCCAAAGCTTGCCGCCCATACCCTAATCCCTTTTTAATTCTAATTGTCACCCACCCTAGAAGCCTTATTTATAGAGTTGGGCTTAAGCCACCTTTTAATTTCCACCGATTCTAGAGATTTAATCTCAGCGTCGGATCAAGAGATTTAAACTTAATTCGGACATAGAGATTTAATCTATTTAGCATTTTCCATCATCGGATCTAGGCTTCAAGAAGGTTTTAATAGGCTAGGATAGGGACCAAGAGGAGGAGTTGGATCTTGGCCACCCAATGGATCAAGCCCACATAAAGTCCGATCTCTTAATGATAATCCATTCCACTAGAGGATTATCATTGATCTACCTCACCAACCCCCATAAATTAATATGGGCTCCAAATATTATTTGTACATATATCTCCCCGTGTTTAAGATCTCGAATATCCATCGATTAATTAATTTACTAACAATTAATTAATCAACATCTAACTCCATGAGTAGTACCAAGTCCACCTACAGGGTTTACATGATGAATCTTATGAACTCCTCAAGGGGACATTATCATCCTAATATATAGGACATGGTTTCCTCCTATAATGAACGACACAACATATAAATAATATCATTTTCCAACTTACCGAGCCTATCGATTTACTCTATAAATCTTGCCCATTGGTAAATCAAAGAAATGAATACTAAGTATATGTGTCCATTATTATATCGGGATTAAGAGCATGTACAACATAATATCTGAGGTCCGATTCGATTATGTAGTCAGCAATAAATCGAATCACCTCTAAGTCGGTCCTTCTCAATACACATAAAGTGTACTAATGTAATTCTATGGTCAAGACAAACCAATACCAAATTACACTACAACCATACCAATGGTTTGTCCATAACCATCTCGGTTGTGATCCTTTACTTATACTTTACGAGGAACTGATAACATGATCTCCCGTGTGACACTACACACCATGTTATTTACAAAGTACTCTATTAGACAAAATGCATAAGCATAAATATGGAAATAATGATCATGTGATTCTTATTTCAAAATAAAGATGTTCATATAAAAGATAAACTTTTTCAGTATACATCCCAACAATCTCCCACTTATACAAAAAGACTATGTTGTCCTCAAACTGCCATACATCTGATTCTCATTCCCTCCACATGCCTATCAAAAGCTCTCGATGGAAAAGCCTTAGTGAAAGGATCTGTCAGGTTATCCTCCGATGCAATCTTGGCCATAGCAACTTCTCCAATCTTTATGATTTCTCGTATCAGGTGGTACTTATGCTCTATGTGTTTACTTGCCTTATGGGCTCGTGGTTCCTTTGAGTTTGCAACTGCACCACTATTATCACAATGAATTGTGATAGTTCTGGGCAAACCAAGAAACATATCCAAGTCCATCAAGAAGTTCCTGAGCCACACAACTTCTTTGGCCGCCTCAGAGGCTGCCACATACACATCTTCCATGGAAGACTCCGCCACGCATTTTTGCTTGACACTCCTCTATTCAATGGCTCCACCTCCCAAAGTAAACACAAAACCTGAGGTAGACTTACTGTTATCCCTGTCTGATTGGAGGTTGGAATCTGTGTAACCCACAGGGAGTAACTGTTCTGCCTGGTAAACTATCATATAATCCCTAGTCCTTCTCAGGTACTTCAATATATGCTTTACCGCAGTCCAATGTCCCTGTCCTTGATTACTCTGATATCTGCTAACCATGTCGATGGCAAAGAAGATATTCAATCTCGTACATAGCATAGCATACATGAGGCTTCCTACTGTTGAAGCATAAGGAACTGCCTTCATCTCCTCTATCTCTTCAGATGTTCTAGGACACATCTCCTTAGATAAAGGAACTCCATGCCTGAAAGGTAGAAAACCTTTCTTGGAGTTCTACATGCTAAAATGATCCATAATGGTGTCTACGTATGAAGCTTGAGATAAGCACAACATCCTTTTCTTGCGATCCCTTATAACCTTGATCCCAAGGATGTGTCCCACTTCTCCCAAGTCCTTCATATCAAACTGTTTGGACAACCATACCCTTACATCCGATAACACCTTGACATTATTGCCAATTAACAAAATGTCATCTACGTATAGTAAAAGAAATACCACTACGTTTCCGTCACATCTCTTATATACACAGGACTCATCCGGACTTTGAATAAATCCATAAGACTGGATTACCTCATCAAAGCGGATGTTCCAAGATCTCGAAGCTTGCTTCAATCCATAAATGGATCGATTAAGCTTGCACACAAGATACTCTTTGCCCTTTGCAATAAATCCCTCTGGTTGCTTCATATAGATGTTTTCCTCAAGACTTCAATTAAGGAAAGTTGTCTTGACATCCATCTGCCATACCTCATAATCCATATGAGCAGCAATACATAAGAGAATCCGGATAGACTTAAGCATGACTACCGGGGGAAAGATCTCATAATCGATACCCTCTTTATGAGTATACCCCTTCGCTACAAGACTTGCTTTGAAGGTCTCAACCTTCCCGTCTATTCCTCTCTTTCTTTTGTAGATCCACTTGCATCCAATGGTTTTTACGCCATTGGGTGGTTCTACTAGCTCACAGACCTGATTTGAATCCATAGATTCAATCTCAGTATTCATTGCACTTTGCCAAGATACCGCATCTTTATCTTGGATTGCCTTGTCATTTGTCCAGGTATCAGGTTCATGCTCGCCAGGGACCAAATCAGAAGATTCTCCCAAGAACATGAATCTATCAGGCTGTCTCACAACCCTTCCGCTATGATGAGGTATCACCTGTGTATCCTCTGTGACATGCGGTGCAGTGACTTGTGGTATATCCTCTTGTACCGGTGGTACTGAAGTAGTGACTTCCCCTTTCAATTCCTCTAGAATAATCTTACTCATGGGCTTATGGTTCATCACATAGTCTTCCTCTAGAAATCTGGCGTTCGTGCTAACGATCACCCTCTGATCTCTTGGACTATAAAACAAACCACCTTTCGTTCCTCTAGGATAGCCAACGAACATGCGCACTTCTGTACGAGGTTCCAACTTTCCAGCATCTACTTCAGCACATGTGTTGGACTACCCCAAATCCGAATGTCTTAGACTAGGCTTTTGCCGAGTCCACAATTCTGTGGGAGTAGATGGTATTGATTTAGATCGTACCAAGTTCAGAATATACACTGTCATATCTAGAGCATATCCCCAGAATGAATCTGACAATTCAGAATAACTCATCATTGATCTAACTATCTCCATAAGAGTCCTATTGCTTCGCTCTACTATACCATTCTGTTGGGGTGTGCTAGGTGTAGACAATTGGGATTGAATCTAAGCCTCTGAAATTAATTCCTTAACTCTCCTAAGAGATACTCACCACCACGATCAGATCGTAGTGTCTTGATACATTTACCTTGACGTTTGTCCACATCAGCCTTGAATTCTTTGAACTTGTCAAACCATTCAGACTTGCGGCGCATCAAGTAAATGTATCCATATCTTCAATAATCGTCTATGAAAGAGACGAAATACTCAAAACCACCTCTAACCTGGATTGACAAAGGATCACACAAATCAGAATGAACCAATCCCAACACATCTTTGGCTCTATACCCCTTGGCCTTAAAAGGCCTCTTGGTCATTTTACCCTCCAAGCAAGATTCGCAGGTTGGGAAATCTTCCACCACTAATGAACCCAGAGGTCCATCAGCTATCAACCTTTGAATTCTGCTTAAGTTAATATGACCTATCCTTACATGCCAAAGATATGTTTGGTTCATCTTCGAAGGTTCTTTTCTCTTATTGGAATTATAAGATGAGTTATTCACTTCTATTTGCATCGTGGGAGCTTTTGGTTCAAGTGTGTATAAATTTCCTATCAATGCACCAGAACAGATAATCTCCCTATTCCTTTTTATAACAACTCTGTCATTAAAAGAAATAGAATATCCATCCATAAACAATTTAGAAACTGAAATCAAATTATTTCTAAATAAAGGTACAGAAAGGCAATTTTTAAGAACCAAAACTTTATTCCTCTCAAAAGATAAATAGACATCTCCCACTACAATAGCCGCCACCTTCGTGGCATCGCCCAACTATATAGTAATCTCCCCCTCAGGCAGTCGTCTGGTTTCCTAGAACCCCTGCAAAGTATTGCAGACATGATCAGTGGCACCCGTCTCTACACACCAAGTGTCGGGAGATAACACTACTAAACATGTTTCAACAACTAGACCAAAAGATATACCTTTGTTCTGCTTCCAGTTGGGGCAGTCCTTCTTCCAGTATCCAGTCTGTTTGCAAGTGAAGCACTTGCCTTTCGGCTTCTTCACTCCTCCCTGAGTTCCTCCCGCAACCTTTGTCCCAGCTTGTTTCTTCTTCTTCTTGTCTTCCGGCTTAGATGTAGAAACCTTTTGGGCAACCATGGCCTGTGCCTGAGCACTCTGACAAAATAGCCCCTCTGCCACCTGGAGTTCTATCAGAAGCTTTGCCAACGAGTACAACCTTTTGTTCATGTTGTATTTCAGGAGAAACTACTCAAAACTCCTAGGAAGAGACTGGAGAATGATATCGACCTATGTTTCCCCATCGATTTCAGCTCCGAGGACTTCTAGCTCATTCAAATGAGTAATCATCTTGAGAACATGATCGCTCATGGGTGTTCCCTCGATCATGGTGGTCGTCATCAAGTTCCTCATGGCTTCCTGCCTAGAAGCCTGATTCTGGTGTCTGAAAAGCACTTTGAGATTGAGCATCGTGTCATAAGCAGTGGGCATGGCTTGATGCTGATGTTGTAGTACATTTAACATAGATGCCAAAATGTAACACCGCACCATCTCATCGGCCTTGATCTACTTCTTATAACTCTCCTTCTCCTTTTCCTTGGAATCATCCACAAGCTTAGGAGGGCACTCTTCGAGGAGTATATATTTGTATTCCTCAGTAGTCAAGACAATGTCAAGATTCCTCTTCCAATCAACATAATTGGGTCTAGTAAGTTTATTTTCTTTCAGTATCACAGCAAGTGGGTTGAAAGTCATTTTGAAAAAACCTATGAATCACATATATAAAAACATTAGATTTTAAAAATTATTGATTCCTCAAACAATAAAATTTTAAAATCAACCAACGCCTTAAAACACTGAGAATATCATATGCCACGATAGTGTAGACGTATACGAATTCTACATTTGTAAGAGGAGGTTTTACCCATTAATTTTACTATCTTGTCAACCTAACTTTTTGACAAATAAAATTAATAGTTGGTTACTCTTCGGCCCTAGAAATAAAAGCAGTGACTCCGATGGGGAGGATACTCCTATTTGCATATAAGTGTTCACCATTACTCGATACCAAGGTAATTATCTCGGGTTATGTGCCTTCCGATGGGGAAGTACACATGCTCCTTAATAATTTTCTGTAACCATATTCGACCTTGTGATCCGCAAACAAACTCATCCGATGTGGAGGAAGGCACTAAGAGCCGACGCGCAAGTTTATTTGCATCACATGTCAAATTGTAATGGAGGCCGTGGGAATTTATACAAATATCCCTCTCCCACTTAGTAATTTAAAATTAAGGAATTTTCTAGCCTACGACATTAAAGTCAAACAAAAAGCAATAAATATGAAAAAGAAATATTTTCCAACTATTATGGCTTTTGTCTTCAATATGCCTCCTGTCGTATCACCATCTTATCCGCTCCACCTTATGCCATGTACGAGCCCTCAAGAGATCCGAGCTGAGACTAACTAATTTAATTTACATTTATCGATCCTATACTCCTCGAAGGAGTGTACATGAAATCTAGATCGAAATTAAACTAAAATAAATGAGTGGCTAAACAATGTCGTATCTAATTTACAAAAATTAAATACTAGCCTCGTCAACCCAGAGGATTCAAAAAATATATATACACACATACAATCACATACACACATATGGCCATAATAGTTGGATCCTCTGCCTGCATTCAAAAAGTTAACGTATGCACATCCTACTATTATCCGGCACATATAATATATGAAAAGTGCATAAAAGTAACTGAATCCTAAAACACACAAAACCGAAAACCGTGGCTCTGATACCACTTGAAGGAAGGAAACTTCGCTTCCCACCTCAACTTAGTCGCTTGTTCATGGCAATCCCGTCTATGTCCCCAGATTAAAAAAATTAATCCTTGACATTGAGGGATTACCAAAGTAATCGTTCCATCGTCGTGCTATTCGATTAGAGTAGTCACTTGAACAAACTTGTTGTTCAAGCAACCAACTTCTATTATTCGAATAGCCACGGAATATACAATGTACGGATTGCCAGTTTTTGCATTTGTACTCGGGTTCCAAGTAAATATAGCCACAAGACATACATACAATATAAAAAGAAACAAACAAGGAAAACAAAACAAGATTTATACCTCTTGTTTACCTCAAGATCATCTATCATATGTCATATCCTCCTCTTGGAAGTTGTGTGGGCAATGGTCCTCCAAGAGATGAAGCCTCCAAGATCATGAACTTCTTTCCTTGCTCACTCCGAACAAGAGGAAGTGTAGAAACAAAACACTTCTCTTATCTAGGACCAACTAACAAGCTCCAAGCTTGAAGCTTGCCGCCGACCCGAAGAGTGGTGGAGGAGTTTCAGCCAACCTTGAAGGAAGGTTGCCGCCGGCTTCAAGGAGAGGTGAGGACTCCGACCAAGGAAGAATCAAGGGAGGGGATGGGCGTCGACAATATTAATCAAGGAAGGTGATGGGCGCCGGCCAACTCTTGGAGAAGAGAAAGGAAACCAAACCTCCACCTTGTTGCCGCCCAAAACCCTAACCTTAGCCGCCCAAAGTTTGCCACCCCAACCCTAATCCCTTTCTAATTCTAATTGCTGCCCACCCTAGGATCCTTATTTATAGAGTTGGGCTTAAGCCTTCATTTAATCTCCACCGTCGGTTCTAGGGATTTAATCTCAACCGTCGAATCTAGAGATTTAATCTCAACCGTCGAACTTAGAGATTTAATCTCCACCGTCGGATTTAGAGTTTAATTTTCCATCATTGGATCTAGGCTTTAAAATGGTTTTAATAGGCTACGATAGGGACCATGAGGAGGAGTTGGATCTTGGCCACCCAATGGATCAAGCCCACATAAAGTCTGATCCATTAATGATAATCTATTCTACTAGAGGATTATCATTGATCTACCTCACCAACCCCCATAAATTAATATGGGCTCCATGTTGGATCGAGCGGATTGCTAGAGGGGGGGGTGAATAGTGATAAAACTTTTTCTTCGAATTTGTTCGATAGACAATTAAACGCAGTGGAAAGATAAATGAATAAATAAACAAGACAAATGGATTTTTTACTTGGTTCGTAGCCTTCTACTACTACTCCAAGGCCCTAACGGTCCTAGACCATGTACGGAGGGCAATTCACTAAAACACTACTCCGCGTTGAAGGCAGGAGTTAGACGATTACAAAAACCTTCGAAAGCAAAAGATAGAGAGACAAATCCTCTCTTCTATTAATGTAAAATGCAACAATAGAAAACCTCGATTAACAAAAAGAATTGCAATATTAATGAAATGACAAAATAAGATTATACCAACAACTAGGAAATATAAATTAAGCTAGGGTTGTTGGCAGCACTTCGTCGTTGTAGAGTCGTCGGAGAGTCGTAGCGTTGCGGAGGCTTTTGAGCACTTAGAGATTGATGAAAAACCCTAGGAGAGGCCCTCCTTTTATAGCCCTTGAGCCCCTTTTCGAGAGGATCTTCAACCAATAGGAATTGGGCACAAGACTCCTTAAAAAATGGTGATAAAGCTTGACTCCTCGAGGCTGATTATTGACCATCGGTTGAACTGATTTCTTGGCCGGTTGAACTGATGGCTCAGCAGTTGAACTGATCCTTGGCCGGTTGAACTGATGGCTCAGCAGTTGAACTGATCCTTGGCCGGTTGAACTGATTTCCAGACTTTTCGACTGTAATAAAGAGTTAGCTCGAAATATAAGTGAATTCGACGGCCACTTGCCGTCCGATCTCAACATAGACCTTCCATGGGAAGTCTTGGTCGGATCGTCGCCTAAGGATGTCCCCGTATGGAGGACTCGACCTTACTTACGCTCACTCACACGCGGTGCAGTGACTTGTGGTATATCCTCTTGTACCGGTGGTACTGAAGTAGTGACTTCCCCTTTCAATTCCTCTAGAATAATCTTACTCATGGGCTTATGGTTCATCACATAGTCTTCCTCTAGAAATCTGGCGTTCGTGCTAATGATCACCCTCTGATCTCTTGGACTATAAAACAAGCCACCTTTCGTTCCTCTAGGATAGCCAACGAACATGCATACATGCGAGGTTCCAACTTTCCGATCTACTTGACATGTGTTGGACTACCCCAAATCGAATATGTCTTAGACTAGGCTTTTGCAGAGTCCACAATGGGAGTAGATGGTACTGATTTAGATCGTACCAAGTTCAGAATATACACTGTCATATCTAGAGCATATCCCCAGAATGAATCTGACAATTCAGAATAACTCATCATTGATCTAACTATCTCCATAAGAGTCCTATTGCTTCGCTCTACTACACCATTCTGTTGGGGTGTGCTAGGTGCAGACAATTGGGATTGAATCCAAGCCTCTGAAATTAATTCCTTAACTCTCCTAAGAGATACTCACCACCACAATCAGATCGTAGTGTCTTGATACTTTTACCTTGACGTTTGTCCACATCAGCCTTGAATTCTTTGAACTTGTCAAACCATTCAGACTTGCGGCGCATCAAGTAAATGTATCCATATCTTCAATAATCGTCTATGAAAGAGACGAAATACTCAAAACCACATCTAACATGGATTGACAAAGGATCACACAAATCTGAATGAACCAATCCCAACACATCTTTGGCTCTATACCCCTTGGCCTTAAAAGGCTTCTTGGTCATTTTACCCTCCAAGCAAGATTCGCAGGTTGGGAAATCTTCCACCACTAATGAACCCAGAGGTCCATCAGCTATCAACCTTTGAATTCTGCTTAGGTTAATATGACCTATCCTTACATGCCAAAGATATGTTTGGTTCATCTTCGAAGGTTCTTTTCTCTTATTGGAATTAGAGGATGAGTTATTCACTTCTATTTGCATCGTGGGAGCTTTTGGTTCAAGTGTGTATAAATTTCCTATCAATGCACCAGAAAAGATAATCTCCCTATTCCTTTTTATAACAACTCTGTCATTAAAAGAAATAGAATATCCATCCATAAACAATTTAGAAATTGAAATCAAATTATTTCTAAATAAAGGTACAGAAAGGCAATTTTTAAGAACAAAAACTTTATTCCTCTCAAAAGATAAATAGACATCTCCAACTACAATAGCCGCCACCTTCGTGGCATCGCCAAAGTATACAGTAATCTCCCCCTCAAGAAGTCGTCTGGTTTCCTGGAACCCCTGCAAAGTATTGTAGACATGATCAGTGGCTCCCGTATCTACACACCAGGTGTCGGGAGATAACACTACTAAACATGTTTCAACAACTAGACCAAAAGATATACCTTTGTTCTGCTTCCGGTTGGGGCAGTCCTTCTTCCAGTATCCAGTCTGTTTGCAAGTGAAGCACTTGTCTTTCGGCTTCTTCACTCCTCCTTGAGTTCCTCCCGCAACCTTTGTCCCAGCTTGTTTCTTCTTCTTCTTGTCTTTCGGCTTAGATGTAGAAACCTTTTGGGCAACCATGGCCTGTGCCTGAGCACTCTGACAAAATAGCCCCTCTGCCACCTGGAGTTCTATCAGAAGCTCCGCCAACGAGTACAACCTTTTGTTCATGTTGTATTTCAGGGGAAACTACTCAAAACTCCTAGGAAGAGACTGGAGAATGATATCGACCTGTGTTTCCCCATCGATTTCAGCTCCGAGGACTTCTAGCTCATTCAAATGAGTCATCATCTTGAGAACATGATCGCTCATGGGTGTTCCCTCGATCATGGTGGTCGTCATCGAGTTCCTCATGGCTTCCTGCCTAGAAGCCTGATTCTGGTGTCTGAAAAGCACTTTGAGATTGAGCATCGTGTCATAAGCAGTGGGCATGGCTTGATGCTGATGTTGTAGTACATTTAACATAGATGCCAAAATGTAACACCGCACCATCTCATCGGCCTTGATCTACTTCTTATAACTCTCCTTCTCCTTTTCCTTAGAATCATCCACAAGCTTAGGAGGGCACTCTTCGAGGAGTATATATTTGTATTCCTCAGTAGTCAAGACAATGTCAAGATTCCTCTTCCAATCAACATAATTGGGTATAGTAAGTTTATTTTCTTTCAGTATCACAGCAAGCGGGTTGAAAGTCATTTTGAAAAAACCTATGAATCACATATATCAAAACATTAGATATTAAAAATTATTTATTCCTCAAACAATAAAATTTTAAAATCAACCAACGCCTTAAAACACTGAGAATATCATATGCCACGATAGTGTAGACGTATACGAATTCTACATTTGTAAGAGGAGGTTTTACCCATTAATTTTACTATCTTGTCAACCTAACTTTTTGACAAATAAAATTAATAGTTGGTTACTCTTCGGCCCTACAAATAAAAGCAGTGACTCCGATGGGGAGGATACTCCTATTTGCATCTAAGTGTTCACCATTACTCGGTACCAAGGTAATTATCTCGGGTTATGTGCCTTCCGATGGGGAAGTACACACGCTCCTTAATAATTTTCTGTAACCATATTCGACCTTGTGATCCGCAAACAAACTCATCCGATGTGGAGGAAGGCACTAAGAGCCGACGCGCAAGTTTATTTGCATCACATGTCAAATTGTAATGGAGGCCGTGGGAATTTATACAAATATCCCTCTCCCACTTAGTAATTTAAAATTAAGGAATTTTCTAGCCTACGACATGCAAGTCAAACAAAAAGCAATAAATATGAAAAACAAATATTTTCCAACTATTATGGCTTTTGTCTTCAATATGCCTCCTGTCGTATCACCATCTTATCCGCTCCACCTTATGCCATGTACGAGCCATCCGGAGATCCGAGCTGAGACTAACTAATTTAATTTACATTTATCGATCCTATACTCCTCGAAGGAGTGTACATGAAATCTAGATCGAAATTAAACTAAAATAAATGAGTGGATAAACAATGTCGTATCTAATTTACAAAAATTAAATACTAGCCTCGTCAACCCAGAGGATTCAAAAAATATATATACACACATACAATCACATACACACATATGGCCATAATAGTTGGATCCTCTGCCTGCAATCAAAAAGTTAACGTATGCACATCCTACTATTATCTGGCACATATAATATATGAAAAGTGCATAAAAGTAACCGAATCCTAAAACACACAAAACCGAAAACCGTGGCTCTGATACCACTTGAAGGAAGGAAACTTCGCTTCCCACCTCAACTTAGTCGCTTGTTCATGGCAATCCCGTCTATGTCCCCAAATTAAAAAAATTAATCCTTGACATTGAGGGATTACCAAAGTAATCGTTCCATCGTCGTGCTATTCGATTAGAGTAGTCACTTGAACAAACTTGTTGTTCAAGCAACCAACTTCTATTATTCGAATAGCCACGGAATATACAATGTACGGATTGCCAGTTTTTGCATTTGTACTCGGGGTCCAAGTAAATTTAGCCACAAGCCATACATACAATATAAAAAGAAACAAACAAGAAAACAAAACAAGATTTATACCTCTTGTTTACCTCAATATCATCTATCATATGTCATATCCTCCTCTTGGAAGTTGTGTGGGCAATGGTCCTCCAAGAGATGAAGCCTCCAAGATCATGAACTTCTTTCCTTGCTCACTCCGAACAAGAGGAAGTGTAGAAACAAAACACTTCTCTTATCTAGGACCAACTAACAAGCTCCAAGAGTGGTGGAGGAGTTTCAGCCAACCTTGAAGGAAGGTTGCCGCCGGCTTCAAGAAGAGGTGAGGACTCCGACAAAGGAAGAATCAAGGGAGGGGATGGGCGTCGACAATATTAATCAAGGAAGGTGATGGGTGCAGGCCAACTCTTGGAGAAGAGAAAGGAAACCAAACCTCCACCTTGTTGCCGCCCAAAACCCTAACCTTAGCCGCCCAAAGTTTGCCACCCCAACCCTAATCCCTTTCTAATTCTAGTTGCCGCCCACCCTAGGATCCTTATTTATAGAGTTGGGCTTAAGCCTTCATTTAATCTCCACCGTCGGTTCTAGAGATTTAATCTCAACCGTCGAATCTAGAGATTTAATCTCAACCGTCGAACTTAGAGATTTAATCTCCACCGTCGGATTTAGAGTTTAATTTTCCATCATCGGATCTAGGCTTTAAAATGGTTTTAATAGGCTACGATAGGGACCATGAGGAGGAGTTGGATCTTGGCCACCCAATGGATCAAGCCCACATAAAGTCTGATCCATTAATGATAATCTATTCTACTAGAGGATTATCATTGATCTACCTCACCAACCCCCATAAATTAATATGGGCTCCATGTTGGATCGAGCGGATTGCTAGAAGGGGGGGGGGGTGAATAGTGATAAAACTTTTTCTTCGAATTTGTTCGATAGACAATTAAACGCAATGGAAAGATAAATGAATAAATAAACAAGACAAATGGATTTTTTACTTGGTTCGTAGCCTTCTACTACTACTCCAAGGCCCTAACGGTCCTAGACCGTGTATGGAGGGCAATTCACTAAAACACTACTCCGTGTTGAAGGCAGGAGTTAGACGATTACAAAAACGTTCGAAAGCAAAAGATAGAGAGACAAACCCTCTCTTCTATTAATGTAAAATGCAACAATAGAAAACCTTGATTAACAAAAAGAATTGCAATATTAATGAAATGACAAAATAAGATTATACCAACAACTAGGAAATATAAATTAAGCTGGGGTTGTTGGTAGCACTTCGTCGTTGTAGAGTCATCGGAGAGTCGTAGCGTAGCGGAGGCTTTTGAGCACTTAGAGATTGATGAAAAACCCTAGGAGAGGCCCTCCTTTTATAGCACTTGAGCCCCTTTTCGAGAGGATCTTCAACCAATAGGAATTGGGCACAAGACTCCTTAAAAAATGGTGATAAAGCTTGACTCCTCGAGGCTGATTATTGACCATCGGTTGAACTGATTTCTTGGTCGGTTGAACTGATGGCTCAACAGTTGAACTGATCCTTGGTCGGTTGAACTAATGGCTCAGCAGTTGAACTGATCCTTGGCCGGTTGAACTGATTTCCAGACTTTTCGACTGTAATAAAGAGTTAGCTCGAAATATAAGTGAATTCGACAGCCACTTGCCGTCCGATCTCAACATAGACCTTCCATGGGAAGTCTTGGTCGGATCGTCGCCTAAGGATGTCCCCGTATGGAGGACTCGACGTTACTTACGCTCACTCACACGAGCTTACCTCAACATTTACCTTTGAAGCCTTGCTTTCGGTCTCCACTTGATTCCTTTGGCTCCCTCCGAAGTCCTCCCGGTGTTACCCGACCAGTACGGTTCTCTCCGAGTGTCGCTAACCTTCGGCTTAGCTTAGCATTTCTGCATACTTGATTCAGCTCGTAAGATAATGATATATCCTTGACTTTGTATCTTTTGTCATAATCAAAATAAGGTTCGACTTAGGTGCCCCTGCACCAACAATCTCCCCCTTTTTGATCCTATGGCAAATTTACGCAAAGTTAAGGGAAAATATAAAGCAGAAAATGAGTAAGATAAATGTTATGCTCATTTGTAGTGAACTCCCTCATAACCTTCGGTGAGTTTTAAAACAAAAGTTTAATTTTCAAAAATTTAAATTTTTCTTCTCCCCCTTAACTTATGCTCTTCTCCCCCTTTTGCCATGAATCAAAAAAGCTATGGGGTTTTATATAAAAAGTAGGAGTTTTTTTAATAGAAAAGGTAGCATGCATAAAGATTATCTAACATGTGTCCAAGCATGTGTCTTGATTTAATTTGGTTCGATGTATAGCCCTCTGCACCAACAATGTAAGTTTTTTGGAAACTAAGTTTGATTTTCAAAACACTTATAAAATTAGCTTTGAGTTCCACAATATTTATACACTAATAACTTTTGAAAATATATAACCCTTAGGGTTAATTTTCTCTCCCCCTTAATCAAATATATAAGGTATAGAAGAGTTAGGGGGTGCTAAACATTGACCTAGAAGGTTGTATCTTTAGAGTTTTGTTCGAGTATAAATAAACATATAAGCTCAATAGTTTGAAAAAATAGATAGCATTTTTAAAAATATTATGTAAATTGAAATTGTTCCTTATTCATCTCACCCATTCTAAGTGTCTTAGAAATTGTTTCACCTTATATGTTGTGTGAGATGATTCCAATTTTATCTTGATTAAGTTTTAATGATTTGAAACTGGTCAACCTTGCATTAGATTCGAATTTAATCTCAAGCTCATCAAGTCACCTTTTCAAGATCTTGGCTTCTAGGTCGTGGCGAGGCACAGGGGCCTTCTTTGATCGGAAAAATGACCACTTCCTTAGACAAAGCCAATTTCGAGAAAATAGTAACTTGACTCACCTAAGACCACTTCCTAGTCTAACTAGTCTAGGATACATCGAGGTAGCTTCAGCTAGTTCCACTCGGTCAAGTGAACCGAACTAGATACACCTTATCTAGCTCGAATGCACGAGACTCCGTTTTCCTAGCATAGTATCATCTCGCCGCGTCCTGGTACTATGTTATCAAGTATTGACGAGTTATAGTCCTATCTAACCATTCTAAAGAAAATAAGAGGTTTAGGTTACCGGATATACTATTTTGGTATTAGCTCCCCCTGGATCATTGAACCAATATGGTCTGGTCAAGTAATGAACTTGATCCTGGGAAATCCAAAACCTATTGGTCCTTATTTGTGAGTTTAATAAGGTTTTCGGGACCCACGCTTGGACTCGATGATGACTACAATTTACGATAGACATGTAAGATATATTCATAGTTTTTGAGCTATATCCGAGTCCGGCTCTATTGTACATGACTCTCTGAGTTCCAAGAAGTCGGTTAAGATTCTTGGACCCCGTCGATAACTTGTTCAATCGAGCTTCAAGCTCTTGGACTCATCCTTTCAAGAGAGAGTTCTCTTCTTTGAGTTTTTCAACTTGAGTTGAGTCCTCCTCTTGAACTCGACTAGTCGAAGAGTTTAGGGGTGTCTCTTGTTTGAGGGTTTCAACCTCCTCAACCAAGGACTCGACCATAGACTCGGATTTAGCTAATTTCCTACTTAGCAATTAAATTATATTGTAAAGCGTATGAATTAGTGACTGGCTAATCTTAATTTTCTCTTTTGGTCCGACTTTGAGTTGCTTCTCGAAGTGGTCCTCTAGTTCGAAGTCGGTGTTGCAATTGGATTCGGATTCGGATTCGGACTCTGACTCGGACACTTTGGGTCTTACCATGCATGCTATGCCGACGCCTTCTTCGTTGTCCCATGTTGCATGAAAAGCCTTCTTTTGATTTGATTTGAATTGTGCCCTCTTTTGGTTATTTCCCTCCGAATGATCTTCCGTACTACATTTACTATTGCTTCCACCTCTTCGGATTCGGACTCTGATTCGTCTTCGGGTTCGAGTCCATCTTCTTGCCTGGTAGGTGGCTTGCTTCTTTGTCCTGCAAGTAAAGCAATACCTCTCTCGGCCTGGACCATGTTAGTTTGCTCGTGAAGTTCAAACTCAGAAAATAACTCGTCTAACCTAAGCTTCGAAAGGTCCTTAGAGACCTTGTAGGCATCGACCATGGATTCCTAGGAAATGAATTAAGATCGTACCTTAGGAGGTCGCGGTTTTTGACCTCGTGTCCGATAGTGTGCAGGTCGTTGACAATGTCCTGGATGCGGGCGTGTAGTTGCGTCGCCGTCTCGTGTTCCTGCATCTTAAGGTTATACAACTTATTGAAAAGAAGGTCACGTTTACATACCTTAGCATCAGACGTTCCTTCATGTAGGTCGATTAATTTGTTCCACAGGTCCTTTGCACTGATGAAGGGTCCGATGCGGTTGAGCTCCTCTTTGGACAGACCGCACTGCAACATTTGGGTCACCTTTGCATCGGCTTCGATTTGCCTCTTGGTTGCATTGGTCCACTTGTTGAAATCCAAGGGCTCGCCATGATCATTTGTGGGTAGAGCAAAGACGGTTTGGATGATTATCCAAGTCTCGACTTGTGTTTTTAGAAAACACTCCATCCGACCTTTCCAATAACGGAAATCATCTCCGTTAAAGAACGGAGGTCGGATGGTGCTGTACCCCTCAATGTGGGCCATTTGGAAGGAAAACCTTGCACAAAAAAAAAACATGAAAGAGGTTCCAAGACTTTGCCTTGGATTAGCAATGTAGGAAATGAAAAGAAACAAAAGGAATATACGAGAAATAACCAACTAAAATCAAAGATGAGCACTTACAACCTTCGATGTCATCGAAAGGGGTACTAAACGTCGGTTGGGGATGAAGGCAGCTTATTACGAGAGTAAACCCCTTGTAATAAGTGTAGATCTCTCAGAGAGATTCATTTTGGTAGGTAGCCCGTTTCATGGGTCAACTTGTACAAAAAGTTATGCCCATTTTACCGTCGGCTACTACAAAAGTGAATACTTGCAAAACAAAACCAAAAGAAAAGTACCAAGACTTCGTCTTGGATTAGTAGTGTGGGAGAAAATTTAAACGAATGAAAAAAGATCTGTAAAATTCAAAAAAAATCTGCTAGATTGGTGGTTTCACCAAATATTAGCACCCCCGGCTCTGATATCAATTGTTGGATCGAGCGGATCTCTAGAGGGGGGGTGAATAGCGATAAAACTTTTTCTTCGAATTCGTTCGATAGAAAATTAAACGCAGTGGAAAGATAAATGAATAAATAAACAAGACAAATGGATTTTTTACTTGGTTCGTAGCCTTCGGCTACTACTCCAAGGCCCTAACGGTCCTGGACCGTGTACGGAGGGAAATTCACTAAAACACTCCTCCTCGTTGAAGGTAGAAGTTAGACGATTACAAAAACCTTCGAAAGCAAAAGATAGAGAGACAAACCCTCTCTTCTATTAATGTAAAATGCAACAATAGAAAACCTCGATTAACAAAAAGAATTGCAATATTAATGAAATAACAAAATAAGATTATACCAACAACTAGGAAATATAAATTAAGCTAGGGTTGTTGGTAGCACTTCGTCTTTGTAGAGTCGTCGGAGAGTCATAGCGTTGTGGAGGCTTTTGAGCACTTAGAGATTGATGAAAAACCCTAGGAGAGGCCCTCCTTTTATATCCCTTGAGCCCCTTTTCGAGAGGATCTTCAACCAATAGGAATTGGGCACAAGACTCCTTGAAAAATGGTGATAAAGCTTGACTCCTTGAGGTTGATTATTGACCATCGGTTGAACTGATTTCTTCGTCGGTTGAACTGATGGCTCAGCAGTTGAACTGATGGCTTAGTAGTTGAACTTATCCTTGCCCGGTTAAACTTATTTCCAGACTTTTTGACTGTAATAATGAGTTAGCTCGAAATATAAGTGAATTCGACGGCCACTTGCCGTCCGATCTCAACATAGACCTTCCCTGGGATGTCTTGGTTGTTGGTGCAACAATGCCCCAAGCATTTATATATTTTGATGTTTGGATAATCATCTAAGTTAAGCAATGGTTTGTGATCTAATTGTGAACGTGTTTAAGTGACAGGAGAATCAAAGTATGAAGACTTGGTAAAAGACAAGTCCAAGTGTGATCTTGGCAAAGAGAAGACCAAAGGCAAGTCTTGGCAGCATAAGTCCAAGCATGTAGTCTTGGCGGCATAAAGTCCAAGCGTACTTTGGCAAAGAAGAAACCCAAAGCATGACAAAATCGAAGGAAGCTTTTGAAGGCAAGCGCATGGATGGTGTTGTGGACTCAGAGAAATCCTAGAGGCGCAAGGCTGATGGAGAAGCTAGAAGGTTAAGTCTAGGCTTAGGGTGTGTTTCCAAGTATGAATTAGTCATACTTGGTATGTGCCAGTCGACTGGAACATGGTATTAGTCGAACTGGCCCTTAAAATACCGCATACAAGATTGGAAGGTCATTAGCGATCGGGGGTTATCGGTCGGCGATAACGATCGATCGATCACGGATACAAGGTGCGATCGACTACCATTATTGCGATCGCACAAATAATGGCCGTGGCCGTGATCGATCGGCTGAGCCATATCGATCGCCCGACGACATGGCGGTCGATCGATAGTTTTCCCGTTAGCGATGGCGGCAAAGAATCTCGCGAATCCGGTATTGGTTCGGGTAGAATTAGTGGCGATCGATCGATGTAAGTCATCGGTCGATCGATCGGCAACGGGAAAAATAGCCTCTTCTCTATAAAAAGAGGGCTGGTGGAGGTGTTTGGGGTTAATGTTTATTCTCCAATCTTTCTCAACAGCCTCCACGAATTCTCTAGCTTTCTAAGTGATTTAAATCTCCTCCGTTTCTCTCTAAGCTTAGATCTTCATTCTTTGTAAAGAAGAGGAGTTGTGTTGTAAAGAAAGCTTATTAGTGGATTTGCTTGGATTGATCCACCTCAAGGATCGCCGTGGAGTAGGAGCGCTATCTCCGAACCACGTAAAAGGCCTTGTTTGCGTTTGTTATTGTTTTTACATATATTATTGTGTTTGCTTCCGCTAATCATTTTTTGTAGAAACCGAAAAACGCTATTCACCCCCCCTCTAGCTTCTAAACGATCCCTAACAAGTGGTATCAGAGCCCGGATCGCATCGGAAGATCTAGCAATCAACCGGAGCAAAGATGGCATTTCAAGAGGGGTATAGCACGGCGAGGCCTCCATTCTTCGACGGCAATGATTTCGGATATTGGAAAGGTAGGATGGAGTATTACTTAATTAATGATATTGAGAATTGGTTTAGTGTTGTAGATGGTTTTGAGAAGTCAGTCGACGAATTCGGAGCACCACTATCGACAAAGGATTGGACAAAGGAGATGGTCAAGAAAGCACAAGCAAATGCAAAAGCAACGACCACACTTCAATGTGGCCTATCCAAGGAGCAACTCTCTAAAGTCGGACCTTTCAACTCCGCGAAAGAGCTTTGGGAGAAGCTCATCGAACTCAACGAAGGATCCAAAGAAACAAGAAGGGCCAAGAGAGATCTTTTGATTGGCCAACTCCAAAGCTTCACAATGAAGACAAACGAGACCGTGAGCCAAATGCACGGGCGCTTCAAGGAAGTAGTCAACGGACTACACGTTATAGGTGAAAAGGTCAACAACCGAGACCTTGTAAGGTATGTATTACAAGCCTTCCCTAGGACCACCTTATGGGCCTCAATGGTAGATGTCTATAAGGTCTCTAGGGATCTTTCATTAGTTAAATTAGAAGAGCTATTTTGTGAATTTCAATTGCGTGAACAAGCTAACCCTTCATCCAAAGAGAAGGGTATAGCTCTTTTTGTAGGGAAGAAGGAGAAGAAGAAAAAGGAAAAGAAGGAGGTGTCTTCCTCATCCGAATCCGAGGAAGACTCATCAAGTAGTGAGGATGAGTTGTCGGCAAGTGAGGTGGCACACTACGTCAAGAAATTTGGTGGGAAGTCAAGGAGGCTCACCAAGAATGATGTGAAGAGGATGTTTCAATCCTCAAGAGGTAAATCTTCTAACAATTCAAATTCTATTTCTAACGTAACGTGTTTTGGTTGCAACAAGAAAGGGCATATAAAGCCAAATTGCCCGGAACTAAAGAAAAAGGAGGAGAAGGAAAAGAAGAAGAAGGAAAAGAAGGAAAAGAAGAAGAAGGAGGCGATGATGGCACAAACATGGGATACTCTAAGCATGGAGGAATCTTCCGACGATGAAGAATTTTGCCATTCAACCCGGAACTTAGCTCTCATGGCTTTGGAAGAAACCGGAAGCTCAAGCGAGGAGTCTTCTTCCTCTTCAAGCGATGAATCATCATCAAGTGATGATGATGAGGTAAATGACTCACCCAAAGTAGATTTACTTTATAAGACTATTGCATGTTTACAAAATGCTTTAAATAGATCAAAAACTAGAATTAAGGATCTAAAATTAGAAATTAAATCATTTAAGAATGTAGATGCATTATGTGATAAACCATCTAGTGATAATGATGATTGTGCTCTTAGGAATGAAAATGATGAGTTAAGAAAAGAAATAAGTAAATTAAGAGCATGTCTAGAAAAGTTCACAAATGGTTCTAAATATCTAGATATGATTATTAAGGATCAAAGGGCAATTTACAATAAGGCCGGATTAGGATATAGACCTAAGGAGAAAGAGGTAGCTTTTGCATCCCTAGTTAGTAGAAAATCAATGATTAAAAGCAAGGGGAGAAAAGCATGGGTACCTAAGAAATTTATAATTGATGCTAGTGGTCCTAAGATTTGGGTACCTAAGGATTGTGTTTTCATGTGATATAGGTAGGAGAAC
Organism: Wurfbainia villosa; assembly: GCA_025175895.1. Lineage (NCBI taxonomy): Eukaryota > Viridiplantae > Streptophyta > Magnoliopsida > Zingiberales > Zingiberaceae > Wurfbainia > Wurfbainia villosa. Next base: position 6,504,856 of record CM046003.1, on the reverse strand, counting down.
CAAGCTTGTGGATAGTTGATAGTGGATGCTCAAAGCATATGACCGGGATGAGAGAAAATTCTCCACTATCAACCATACTAAAAGGAAAGGTGTCATTTGGTAATAGCGGTAAACTTAAAATTCTAGGAAAGGGCACCATTGAGGTATCTCCCAATCTTGCCATTCATAAAGTTCTATTAGTTAAAAATATGAAATTTAACCTACTTAGTGTAAGCCAATTATGTGATGCAAATTTTGATGTTAAATTTGATTCCTCAAAATGCTTTATAAGACACAAAACTATAAATGATTGCATGTTAGTAGGCATTAGAAAATCAAATATATATTATGTTGATTTATCTTATGCTACTAATCCTTCCACTAAGTGTCTTATTGCAAAAGAGGAAGAAAGTTGGCTTTGGCATAGGAGGCTAGGACACATAAACATGAAGAATATAGCCAAAATAGCAAAATTGAAGCTAGTCAAAGGATTGCCTAGAGTCAAATATCTCAAGGACAAGATGTGTGATGCTTGTCAAGAAGGGAAACAATCAAAAACATCACACAAAGGTAAAAATTTACTTAGTACCGCTTTACCACTAGAATTACTACATATGGATTTATTTGATTGCCATAGTACCCCATCTATAATTGGTAGTAAATATTGCTTGGTAATAGTAGATGATTTTTCTAGGTTTACTTGGGTGTTTTTCTTGAAAAATAAGGATGAAACCTTAGAAATAATCATAGGATTTAGCAAAAGAGTAGAAAATGAAAGAAAACTCAAAATCAACCGGATCCGTAGTGATCATGGTGGAGAGTTTGAGAATTCAAATTTTTCAACTTTTTGCTTAGAACAAGGGTACAAGCATGAATTTTCTTGTCCTAGAACACCCCAACAAAATGGGGTTGTGGAAAGGAAAAATCGTGCCCTACAAGAAGCGGCTAGGACAATGCTTAATGCATACTCCTTACCTAGCTATTTATGGGCGGAAGCGGTTAATATCGCTTGCTATATCCAAAATAGGGTTTTGATTCATAGGTTTTTAGGAAAAACTCCATTTGAATTGTGGAATGGTACAATTCCAACAATTCATTATTTTAAGGTCTTTGGATGTAAAGTCTATATTTTAAATACCAAAGACAACCTAGGTAAATTTGAGTCTAAAGCGGATGAGGGAATCCTAGTTGGATACTCATCCACTAGTGTAGGGTATAGAGTTTACAATAAAAGGACTCAAAAGATTGAAGAATCTTCAAATGTCCAATTTGATGAAACTTCCAATACATACCCTAGGAAATCCCCTATTGATGATGATATCAATAATGAAAATCAAGAAATTACCCAACAATTCCAAGATTTAACTTTAGAGGGTAATGATCAAGGGGGAGGCTTGAATCAAGGGGGAGTAAGGGATGATTCCGATAATGAGCATAGGATTGAGGTTGATCATGATCAAAACCAAATTAGTATACCTCCTAGAACCATAAGAGTTCATCAAAGTCACCCCTTAGATCGAATTGTGGGTGAACTATCTCAAGGAGTTAGGACTAGGTCATTCTATAGGGATCCTACTAGTCATATAGCTCTAATTTCTCAAATTGAGCCTAAAACAATTAAAGATGCATTACTTGATCCGGATTGGATCTTAGCAATGCAAGATGAATTGGCTCAATTTGAAAGGAGTCAAGTGTGGGAATTAGTTCCTAGACCAAGTGAAAACACTATTATTACTACAAGATGGGTCTTTAGGAACAAACTAGATGACCAAGGGAATATCACTAGAAATAAAGCACGATTAGTTGCAAGGGGTTTTAATCAAGTAGAAGGACTTGATTATGATGAAACATATGCCTCGGTTGCTATATTAGAGTCCATTAGAATACTTTTAGCATATGCCTCCTATATGGGTTTCAAACTCCATCAAATGGATGTCAAATCGGTATTCCTAAATGGGTTTATTAAGGAAGAGGTGTATGTAGAACAACCTCCCAGGTTTGCAAATACGGACTACCCAAACCATGTATACAAGCTTAGGAAAGCCTTATATGGTTTGAAACAAGCTCCCCGGGCTTGGTATGAAAGATTGTCAACTTTCCTAATCTCTAAGGATTTCAAAAGGGGTAGTATAGATCAAACTCTCTTTATAAAGTCAACATCTAAGGACATCTTTGTAGCCCAAGTGTATGTTGATGACATTATCTTTGGGTCAACAAATGATGAACTTCTTCAAGACTTCATTCAAAATATGGAAAAAGAGTTTGAGATGAGTCTAGTTGGAGAATTAAATTTCTTTCTAGGATTGCAAGTTAAACAAACAAGTGAAGGAATTTACATTTATCAAACCAAATATGCTAAGGAAATGATTAAGAAATTTGGTTTGGAAAATGCTAAGGTAGTGTCAACTCCAATGACAACCAATACTAAAATAGATAGTGATAGTGAAGGAAAACAAATAGATCTTACCCTTTATAGGAGCATGATTGGTAGCCTCTTGTATTTAACCGCTAGTAGACCCGACATATTATTTGCGGTTGGTATGTGTGCTAGGTATCAATCATGTGCTAAGAAATATCATTTAGTTGCCGTTAAGAGAATTTTAAGATATGTTAAAGGCACACTAAATGTAGGTCTATGGTACCCTAGGACTAGGTCTTTTGATTTGATTGGGTACACCGACTCTGATTATGCCGGTTGCAAATTGGATCGGAAGAGTACTAGTGGTGGATGCCAATTCCTTGGGTCCTCCCTAGTGAGTTGGAGTAGTAGGAAGCAACCTTGTGTTGCTTTATCCACCACCGAGGCCGAATATGTGGCTATGGGTGGTTGTGTAGCTCAACTATTATGGATGAAACATACCTTAGAAGATTATGAGCTATCTTACTCCAACATGAAAGTATTTTGTGATAATGTGAGCACCATTAACTTGACCAAAAATCCGGTGCATCACTCTAGGACCAAGCACATTGAAGTGAAACATCACTTCATTAGAGACCATGTGGCTAAGGGGGACATTGAGCTTAATTACATTGAATCTAAGTCCAACCTAGCCGACATCTTTACCAAGCCTCTCCCCGAAATAGAATTTTCATCACTTAGGAGAGAACTTGGAATGTGCTTTGTAGAATAGAGGTGTAGTTTTGCATGATTCTATAGAAACACTAGGATTTATACCTTTAACCATCTCACAAAATACTTAGGAAACCATGATTTTTGTATTGAGCCACCTAGACAACATGTGAGATGTTAGGAAGATGCACTTGGTTCATCATGCTTGTTATGATGCATTACTATGAACCAAAGTGTCATCTAGAGACATTAATCCTTCATTGGACCAATCATTGGGAAGGCTTATGTACAATTAATATGCATATAGCTCCAAGAATATGATTGGAAATGTCAAATAAAATAAAATTTAAACTATTTCTATCAAACCTTGAGAAACAATTTCCTATTGATAAGCCAAAGTGATACAAAGTTTTTGCAAAAATATCATAACTTTTGCAAAATCTCAAGATTGTGTCAATGTCAAAATCTAGAGGTAATATAATTTTAAAATAATTTTTCCTTGATAGGAAATGATCTAACAATATTACCCACAAAATTTCATGATTTTTTTATGATTATTAAATTAATTATGATTTTTTTTATCTGGCCAAAAAGACTGTCAGACTGATATCAGTCGACTGGTACCGAATGCCAGTTCGACTGATACGATGATATCGAACCGGGCTTACCCAGTTCGTTATCAGTTCGACTGCCATTTATGGCGATCACACGCATGTAAGCGTTCGTATCGACGTGCCGGTCGCACATCGCCGACGGCCGACTACAATGATCGATGTCTTTAGGGCTTTCCGCCGGTTCGACTCGCCATACTTTCCCGATTTTCTCTCCTCTTCCTCTTCCGACGAACCTCCACCGCACCGTTTAGCCGTACTCCTTCATTTTTCCAGCGACTTCACCGACCGGAGCTCCCATTTGGAGTGCTCTCGAACTCGAGGACCTCCTCCTGTCACCCCGTTCACGCTCTAGTTTCCACTCACTCGGCTAGGGTTCCGTGGACACTCGCCTTTGATTTTTCACCATGCCGCCTAGGTAAAATCTCATCTCTGATCAATGTTTGTTTGTTTCTATAATCTTGTCTCACTAACCAGTGCTTGTTTTGTTGTTTTTGTCCATGCATCATCCTTAAACCCACATTATGCATACTCATTTTGTTATCTTTTCATACATATAGACTTAAGCACTTTGCTACTAAGCATACCCGGGCACCTCCGACCGATGAGGGCCCGACAAACCCTAGACCCACTGTTGATCCTCGATTTCCAAATTCCGCACTTGAAAGTGCTTTTAACAAAAACAAATTCCAATTGATTCCACCTAGATCAATGGATCCCGATTTTCTTAAAGACTACTGTTTTGACATTGTTCAAATCATTCAACATTACAATCTTGAGTCTTTAGTTTTCTGTGAACATCACGTAAATATCACTCTTCTCTCTGAGTTTTTCAATAACCTACGACCGGTTGGAGATGGGCTGATATACCGGACTCGCATTGCTCAGCGCGATCTGGATTTCAGTCCCCAGATATGGACCGATTTTCTCGGATGTCTCTCCTCCGAGAATTATCTCATTTTCTATCCATCTTGGAGTGAACCTCTTCCACATCCCTTTGAGGAGATTTCTCTAGATTCCCTTCATACTACTTTCTATAACTATCCTCGACCTTTGAACACCAACCTATTTCAATCACAAGAGATTTCTGCCTCTGACAATGTCCTTTATAAGGTCATTGCTCATTGTGTCCTCCCTATAGTTACCCGTGGTTTGGCTTTGGTTCGCCCTCCACACTTACTTCTCATGCATTTCTTTCGTCAATACTCAGACATCAACATTGGTCTCAACACCTTCCATTGCATCACTCATTTCATACGGCCAAACAATGGGAAGGTTCATATTCCTTTTGGAAATGTCCTTACTCAATGGCTCAGCTCCATAGGCATTGATGTCAATATATGAGTCATTAAAGTCATGAATAGAAAATATGATCAGATGACTCGACGGAGCTTCTCCTTGGCGGGCCTGAAGGCGGAAAAAGGAACCGTTTTCTGGGACCCAGCACGACGCCTAGCAGGTGGTGCTCGACCTGCAGAGGATCACTGCGGAAGGAGTTCGAGGGTGTTCGAGGTTTGAGAACGTCTTCCGATGCGGGAGAGGCTGCAGCGAGCTCTGTTCTACGGACACATCCCTCGGTGCCCACTTCGATGCTTTTGTGGAGCGGGTAGACACACGTTTTGAGGAGCTGCACTTAGAGCATCAGGAGCTCCTCTCCCTCGTGAGAGGGATACATCGGCCAGTGCAGCGGGACATCTTGGTGATTCTCCGCCTGCTGCGCTGGACACCCACCTCCGCGATGGTTTGTCATGCACCGATGGATCGAGACGACGATCGTTAGCTAGCATGATTAGTTCTTTTGATTGTTACTTTCTTTTTGGCCGTATGTACGGCATAAACTTCATTTTGTGTAATGACTTTTGATTAATGAAATGAAATTGTGTCTTTGTTTTAATTCATCTCTATTAGTGCCTACAATTTGGTATTTGTCAAGTTTAGTAGTTGAGCATATAGTACGAAGTTATGAATATTGATACGATACAATTTCACTTTTTGCGTCATAACTTTGTTATTTTAAATATCGTATCAATCCATTAATCTGATGCGCATGTTTTTCGTCAAATATTTTTCCTCTGTTATATTAGTCGAATGAAATGTGTATGACAAGTTTCGTAATTTTTGGACACCCACGGAATTTTCTACGCTTTTTCAAATTTTGACTGAAAATTTCAAAATTCAGATTTGTCTGATATCAATCGACTGTCGTTATTGGCCCGACAAAGTTGGCGATTAGTGATGCCCCATTCCAAATGAACCGATAATGCTTGTTTGGAATAGAAAATGGTTTTTTCATCGGTTAAGAGGTTCAATTTTGGACATTATATGATTGCCACAGTATATACATAATAATTTGTATGGAAAGAAGGATCTTCTTGATGCACTGGTTCAGGGGGAGCTACATCCCTTATTTCTAAAATTGTTGGTGCGAAGCTAGGATATATTTGCCTATTCTATAATTATTTATGCTTTGCATAATGAATCATGTCTTGAATTAAGGGGGAGTTTCATTTCAATTTTATACCTTAGTTCAAGATGTAATTCTTTCCTGCACTTATTGGATAATCTCTTCTCTTTTTGATTGTATGTCAAAGGGGGAGAAGGGATATTTAAGTTAGAATTCATATTGAGATATGTTTATGTATGTTAAAGACCTAACTTAAATGATTGCCAAACATCAAAAAGGGGGAGATTGTTGGTGCAACAATGCCCCAAGCATTTATATATTTTGATGTTTGGATAATCATCTAAGTTAGGCAATGGTTTGTGATCTAATTGTGAACGTGTTTAAGTGACAAGAGAATCCAAGTATAAAGACTTGGTAAAAGACAAGTCCAAGTGTGATCTTGGCAAAGAGAAGACCAAAGGCAAGTCTTGGCAGCATAAGTCCAAGCATGTAGTCTTGGCGGCATAAAGTCCAAGCGTACTTTGGCAAAGAAGAAACCCAAAGCATGACGAAACCGAAAGAAGCTTTTGAAGGCAAGTGCATGGATGGAGTTGTGGACTCAGAGAAATCCTAGAGGCGCAAGGCTGATGGAGAAGCTAGAAGGTTAAGTTTAGGCTTAGGGTGTGTTTCCAAGTATGAATTAGTCATACTTGGTATGTGCCAGTCGACTGGAACATGGTATCAGTCGAACTGGCCCTTAAAATACCGCATACAAGATTGGAAGGTCATAGCGATCGGGTTATCGCCGAACGATGACAATGATCTGCATCGATCGCCGGATACAAGCGGGGCCGATCGCCATTATGGCGATCGCCACAAGCGAGAATGGCCGTGGCCGAGCTGGCGGTCGCGAGCCATATCGAATCGGCCCGACATCGGCCGATCGATAGTTTTCCGTTAGCGACGGCAAAGAAATCTCGCGAATCGAATGCTGTTGGCCGAGATTAGCGGTGATCGATGTAAGTCCCGATCGATCAGCTCAACGGAAAACAACCTCTTCTCTATAAAAAGAGGGGGTGGAGGTGTTTGGGGTTAATGCTTATTCTCGATCTTTCTCAACCTCACAATTCTCTAGCTTTCTAAGTGATTTAAATCTCCTCCTCTTCTCTCTAAGCTTAGATCTTCATTCTTTGTAAAGAAGAGGAGTTGTGTTGTAAAGAAAGCTTATTAGTGGATTTGCTTGGATTGATCCACCTCAAGGATCGTCGTGGAGTAGGAGCGCTATCTCCGAACCACGTAAAAGGCCTTGTTTGCGTTTGTTATTGTTTTTACATATATTATTGTGTTTGCTTCCGCTAATCATTTTTTGTAGAAACCGAAAAACGCTATTCACCCCCCCCCTATAGCTTCCAAACGATCCCTAACATTGGTCAGATCGTCGCCTAAGGATGTCCCCGTATGGAGGACTCGACCTTACTTACGCTCACTCACATGAGCTTACCTCAACATTTACCTTTGAAGCCTTGCTTTTGGTCTCCACCTGATTCCTTCGGCTCCCTCTGAAGTCCTCCCGATGTCACCCGACTAGTAAGGTTCTCTACGAGTGTCGACCTTGGCTTAGCAACATTTCTGTGATACTTGATTCAGCTCGTAAGATAATGATATATCCTTGACTTTGTGTCTTTTGTCATAATCAAAATACAGGTTCGACTTAGGTGCCCCTGTACCAATACTCCATATATTATTTGTACATATATCTCCCCGTGTTTAAGATCTCGAATGTCCGTCGATTAATTAATTTACTGACAATTAATTAATCAACATCAAACTCCATGAGTAGTACCACTCAACCTTATCATCATGTCGGACCAAGTCCACCTCCAGGGTTTACATGATGAACCTTATGAGCTCCTCAAGGGGATATTATCATCCTAATATATAGGACACGGTTTCCTCCTATAATCAATGACACACCATATAAATAATATCATTTCCTAACTTACTGAGCCTATCGATTTACTCTGTAAATTTCACCCATTGTTAAATCAAAGAAATGAATACTAAGTAAATGTGCCTGTTATTATATCGGGATTAAGAGCATGTACAACATAATATCTGAGGTTCGATTCGATTATATAGTCAGTAAAAAATCGAATCACCTCTAAGTCAGTCCTGCTCAATACACACAAAGTATATTAGTGTAATTCTATGGTCAAGAGAAACCAATACCAAATTACACTACAACCATACCAATGGTTTCTCCATAACCATCTCGATTGTGAACTTTTACTTATACTTTACGAGGAACTGATAACATGATCTCCCGTGTGACACTACACACCATGTTATCTACAATGTAATGTATTAGACAAAATGCATAATCATAAATATGCAAACAATGATCATGTGATTCTTATTTCAAAATAAAGATGTTCATACAAAAGATAGACTTTTCAGTATACATCCCAACAGGTCTTAGGAAGCAAGGTTCACCCAAGGGCAAGAAAGGTTTAAGTCACAAACCTAAGCCTAAGGAGACCTACCATAGTGTTCCATTCAATTATGGAACACATCCTAGGTCTAGAAAAACCAAGGTTACTAGAGAAGTCATCCCTAAGGGTAACCAAGGTATGTGTCTAGTGGCCAAGGTTTCCATGAAACCTAGGAAGACCACTAAGAAGATTACTAGGAAGGCAATCCCTAAGGTTAACCTAGTCAAGACCCAAATGACTAAGGCTTCTAAGCCTAGGAGGGTCATTAGGAGGGTATCTAGGGAGGTTATCCCTAAGAAATACCTAATTAACCCAATGAGCTCAAATAGCTTTTGGGTTTCTAGGAGCGTGATCTATTCACACTAGATGGGTTTAGGAGTGTCAACCTTGATTGGAAAGGTAGCTAACCCAACCATAGCAAAGTTAGCACTTTAGGTTATTTTCAAGGTTATGGATACCTTGGAAATATGTTTGATCTTATTATCCTAAAAGATTTTTGGATGTGCCAATATATTTTTGGAATTATGAAAAATCAATCAAATTGACACAATTTAGGTTTAGAGGTCTTACTGTGTTGTTTTGGGTTTTTGGCACACTTAGGAAATAAATGACAATATGACAAAATGGACTTAATAATAACAAATGACAATTAACTTTAAAATTTAGGTATTATATAGCTTTATGTTTTATTTTCCATGCTTTGTTTGCCATATAACATGCCATGACATCATATCTATTTTTAATTACTTAATATGTCATGATCATGTTTAGGATTAAGGTAAAATGTCATGTATGCTTAAATTCCATCTTATGCCATGACATCATGATTATGAGCATGTGTTTATTTATATCATCATTAATGCCATAATAATTCATGCATTAATAAAAAATTGAGTTAAGGACAATGGCATGACTTGAGTCCCATTTATAAGGGAATTAAGTAGGGTTGCCTTAGAAAATGCATGAGGCGTTAGTTTAAAATACACCAAAACTCACATCTCACATTATATTGACATGTATGTGTATTGATACACTCTAGATACATGTGAGATACTAGGATATGAGTTAAATTCAAGGTACATAGTTTTTGCATCAAGATGAACTCAAACTCATCTAAAATCATAAATGTGGATCATTGGGAAAGCTTATGTTCAAGCCATATACATTAAGCCCAAAGAATATGATCCAATATAAGGTTTCAAAAATATTTTAAAATTATTTTAGAAAACCTTGGTGAAGTCTATCTTTTGATAGCAATCACCATTGATGAAGTTGATACAAAGTGAGCTAAAACATTGAAGTTTTTCTTCACTTTTGAACATTGTGTCAATATAGATATTTTATGGGTAAAATATTTTTCAAACATTTTTCACCCATTGTATTTCTTATATGTAATATACGTATAGATTTTTATAATTTTTCAATATACGTAGAATTACTTATGTTTTTTCAAAATTAAATTCTGATAACTGAAAATCGGATTTTTCAGTTATCAGTCGACTGCCCTTGTTGGCAGTCGACTGATGCCTAATAAAGTCGACTATCAATGCTGATTTCGAGAAAACAAGATATGTTTAGCCCATTTTTAGCTATGTTAGGGCTCCCTAACCACTCCTAACCCTAGGATATGCTTTGGGAAGCATTAGAAAGGGTGAAAATTCATTGGATATGGATTAGGAGAGTTGTTTGTGTGATGTATCAAATTTAAGGTGTGGGAAAGTTAAATGTTGAACTTTAGACCTTATTTTTGATGGTTTAGAGTTACTATTGGCTTAGGGACTTCCAAAGGACATTGTTGGTGCAATGGTCAAGGGGGAGCAAGCCTTTAGGGGGAGGTATCCATCATGGGATGATGGCTGTTATTTTTCCTGATGAGGGGGAGAAATGGGATTTTGAGATGCCCAATTTGGAAATTGGGAGAGTTTTTAGGATTGCCTCTCTTGAGTGATATGGGACTTATCACTAGGAAGATTGTAGGCATCTTAGGTATTTTTGGACCAAGGAGGAGATTGTAAGATCTCATTGGATATGAGACATTGACCTCCTTGGGTGAACCTTTTTGATGTATGTCAAAAAGGGGAGAATGTTAAAATTACCAATTTGGGATAATTGGTAAGGGAATTTGAGTTAGGGGTTTAACTCAAGGGTGTTTTTATCAAACATTAAAAAGGGGAAGATTATTGGTGCAATCGACCCAGGTCACTATTGACCGGACTCGAATTTGACTCGAGTAAGTGTTTTGATGTTTGACATAGATGTCTGACATAGATGTCTGACATGTGTTGGGGAGATTGTTGATGCAATTGACCCAAGTTAGTATTTGATGTTTGACGATGGTTTGACCATTGTCAAGGAAAAGTCCAAGTCTTGTGTACTTGGCATTGGGAAAGTCCAAGCTTGGGTCTTGGCATGGAAAGTCCAACATGGGTTAGCAAGGGAAAGTCCATGCATTGGTCTTGGCATGGAAAGTCCAACATGAGTTGGCAAGGGAAAGTCCAAGCATGGGTCTTGGCATGGAAAGTTCAACATGGGTTGGCAAGGGAAAGTTCAAGCTTGAGTCTTGGCATTTGGAAAGTCCAAGGGGAATATTGGCGGCGTAAAGTCCAAGGGTGAAGTCTTGGCAGCATAAGTCCAATGGTTGGCGGCGTAAAGTCCAAGCGGAGTCTTAGCAGCGTAAATCCAATGTGCCTTGGCGGTGTAGACACTATTAGCATGACAATAGCCGATGGAAGCATCTGAAGGCTAGTGTATGGATGAACAAGTCATGGATGACTTGAAGGGATCCGATAGGCACGAGGCTGATGGAGGTGGCTAGAAGGCTTAGATCTAGGTTAGGGGTGGTCTAGCAAGTATGGGGGCACCATACTTTGGTTAAAACTGCAAGGTTTTGGTTAAAACCTCATGTTTGAGGTGTATCAGTCGACTGGGACCATGGGACAGTCGACTGGTGGATGTCAACTAGGGTTTGACTGCGGAAATTGGTCTAGCAGTCGACTGCTTGCCTGATCAGTCGACTGATCTTGCGATCAGTGGACTGATGCTCGAGAATTCGGGCATAGAATGGAGTTGGACTTGACTATTGGGATTAATAATGAAAGTGAAGGCTCTATCACCGATCGTGATGGTATATCCATTGGATTTTTCCAGCGTGGATCTAGCCATTGTCTCACGACAATAGTGGCACCAGTCGATTGATGGTCCTGACCAGTCGACTGATTGGTGAAATCCAGCCCAGGCAGCAGTTTTAAATGGAGCTTATGGAGGGAGGATGGAGCATCGGTTCTTGGGAGCTTTTAGGACGATTTGTTGGTGCAAATCAAGGTTTCCAAGTGCAATTCAAGCAACTACAAAGCAAGCATCCAAAAACGCATTTGTAAAGTGTTATTTACATGTTCTTGTGTATTTCATTTGTATCTTGCTTGTATTTTATTCTTATTTTTGTAAGAATTGTCGTAAGAGGTTTCTCCGCCTCCGACTTGTTGTCGAGAAAGAGTTTATTTGATTAGTGGTGTTGTATGCATTGCTAGAGCTCGTTTAAGCTCGATCCGTAGAGTAGAAACCATTCGGTTTTGAACCAAGTTATATCGTGTTGTCTTTCTTGCTTGTGTTGTATTTACTTTTATTTTTATATATTCCGCTAGATTAACAAGTGTTGTAGAGACGAATGCGATCGTAATCCATCGACAAGCCAACACGCTATTCACCCCCTCTAGCTGGCGCATCGTTCCTAACACTTTGTTCCTCTCTAGCTCACTAGTATTTTGATTTTTTTCAAATGGGCTTACACAATCCAAGCATCTTTAATAACTAAAATGTTAATTCTAGAGTCACCTTTGGATCCTAAAGTACTAGAATACTGGGATGAATCATAACTATGTATGTCATATATTTTCCCTTTCAGAATATTCGTTAAGTGTAAGTGAAAGATAAAAGCTAACAAGTGCAAATCTGGAACATCAATCAAAGCAACCAAAAATAAAATATCACAGGATAAATGAAGTTAAGCTATCTATGGTATGGAAGAAAATCGTGAGAAATTTTTAGAATACTACTGAGGCAGCTTAAAATGACAATCAACTAAGTGCTGAAAGGAACCTAAATTTTGTATGCATGGACAAGTAAATACAAATAATCTAAAACTAAACCTAAATATCATGAAATAAACAACTGCTAGAAGAAGGGCGTATCAAAATTTGGGGCCCCCAGACTTAAATGAGACCGTCCCTCTAGTATGGCGGTCGAGGTGGGAAATATGATAGTCTCGACATGTCGGGCTCCTTGGAGAATCTAGTGCTCAGCCGCTGATGCAATATGTACATGTGGTCGATCTGGGAACTAGTGGATACACTGGCGGCTCTGTGCTCCTCCTCCCTGGCCCACTGTGCCTGTGTAGCACACATGTGCTACTGAACCTCTTGGCGATAGGCAGTGTCCTCCTGAAAATAGGCATGGGCCTCGCCATAGAACTCCTCAACCCTTTGGAAGTGCTCCCGTAAATCCTGGAACTCTCTCTTTGTATAGGTCTTGTGCTCCTCCCATCACTGCCCCTCTGTCTGCTACTCGACGTAAATATCATCGAGGCACGATCGAAACTCAGAGAAGTCATAAGCTAATGTACCTGTATCCTTCTCAAAAATGGAAAAATAAGGAGGTGTGGGTGTAGGCTCGTAGCGTGGACTAGGGGGGCTTCTATACATGGGTGGATCTATAGGTGAGTGATAGGTAGGAGGTGAGAGGGGTGCATGAGTGGAAGGCCCGGTGTGTGTTGTGGACTCAACTATGAGATCCAACCGCCAATTGGCATGGTTGGTGATGGTGGTATGATCTGTGTTGGGGAGCCTAAGGGGTCCCATGTTCTTCCTCACAAGAAAAAAGTGCCCCTCTCTCACTATCATTTTCATAGCCATGCACACCCCTTGATCGATGCTAGGGCTCCTTTCTACTCTATCCAAGGTGGTGCAATCGTACTCCATCCTATTGCAAATGTGGGTGATTAATCCCCCTAAAATAATCTCTCACTTGGTCGTCTTACCCATCTTCACCAAGTGCTTAATGAAATGGGACCCTACATCAATGGTACTTCTCTCTTGTAGCATGTCCCATAGGCAAAGAAGCTAACTCATCCTCACTATTCGATCACTCTACCCTCTCCCAAAAATAGTACTTTCCATAACTCGATGAATATAGTAGAAAATGGGGTTTTGGAGGCATGAGGCTTTTTATCCCTAGAAGGGTCATATGCACTCTCCCCTGTCAAATCAAACCAAAAGGTTCATGCATTAAACTCATTGGGGGTCCTTCTCTCTCCCCCACTAGGTAGTCCAAAATATGAGTTCCATTGGTGCAAGGTCCACTCATGTTCAATGTTAAATAGCCTAAAAGTGACCTTTCACTCTTCACTATCTCTCCCCATCAAGATCTCTGACTCCACTGAACATAAGAATTCCAAAACTATCCTAGGGTAGGTTGGGCATCTCACCCTCATAATCTCTCCCCAACCCACTTTTGTTAAAAGGCCTTGTACATCCCCAAGAAAACCTAGGGTTTCTAAAAGATCTACATCCAAATATCTAGTAGCAGTGATTTTTTGGTTGGAAAGCATGTTAAATCTATCCCTATGTTCATCATTACGAAATATGTTGCTTGGGAGAGCATTATCTTCCTCCGGAGCTTGTGGGGCGCTCCTTCTCTTTGACCTTGGCTTTGAAGGGGCAGATCTTGGTGCACTATGCTTGGTCCTCCTCATTTTTGCTCCTTGGAAGCTTCTTGAAGGTTGGAGAGGCTCCTTAGAGGTTGGAGGAGAGGATTTCGCATGGGCTAGGGCAGAGGGTTTTAGTCGCATGGGTGATTTGGGGTAAATCGCACAACTTCTCCCCTTTTAAAGAGACGTGACACGGCCGTGTGGAATCCACACGACTGACCGTGTGTGACACTCACCTGGGAGATTGGGAAAAGTTCGAGATTTACCACGACCATGTGGAATTCACATAGTCAACCGTCTGCGACTCTGGATTTTTGCCAGAACTCCACACGTCCAAGCCTTTCCACACGCCCTACTGTGTGCCCTACTAGCTATTGGTCAATGACCGTGTGGAATTCATATGGTCGCTCGTGCTTCCCTTTGGGGTTCGAAAAAGAAATATCTCTTCTAGCCAGTAAGTTCTAAGTAGCTCTTAACTACTTGAAATGATTCAAATAGACAAAAATTCATAATTAAACCTTACATGCTTGACTAAAAGAAAATAAAGAAAACTACACTTGGGTTACCTCCCTAGAAGCGCTTGTTTAAGCTATTTAGCTTGACCATACTCCTTTGCTTAAGCTCGGCTCCGGTGGCTCCGTGAACTTCCATTCATCTTTGTCAAAAATTTTATATTCCCCTAAATACTTCTTTAATCATTGCCCATTTACTTTAAACTCACCTGTTTCCCTACTCCATATGTCTATAGTCCCATATGGATATACCCTTTTAATTTAAAATGGTCTCGTCCATCTTTGTTAGGGCAATCAACCCGTGATATGGTTTTGGTGTGTGTGGCAAAGGGTTTAAGTTAGGTTGTTATTGTGACTTGATATGTATGTTGGAGTCTTACAGGACTTAGTAATTCGCACATGGGGCCTTGGCGAGTTTCACATCTCATGACTCGGTCCTTGAGTCGGTGAATGATAGCTTTGCGGAAGTCTTGCGCTTGGAGCATCCGAGGGACCATCGGACGAGGAACTTGGAGTGAAGCCAGAGGAAGTAGACTTCAGGGCGAGACGCAAAGGATGGCGCTGCAGAGCCGTGCGCTTGGCGCATCCGAGGGACGTGGCCGGACGAAGACAACTTCAAAGGCGAGGGACTTCAAGGGATGAGAGTGAGCAAATGTAACCCGGGAAGGGGTAGTGCTCTTAGGTGAAACTTGGCCATTTGGCTAAGTGTCGAATGAGATTTTCTGACATCAGTCCACTGCCATGGAATGACAATGATCGCTTCCGAGTCGAAAGGGGTTCACCGGTATCCAATCGATGGGTTTTGGCCCATGCGCCAAGATAATCAATCGACTACTTATGGCAACAGTCGACTGGTAGAGAGGGTTTTGGGCACAAAACCTCTCGTAGCCGACTCGACAGTCGACTATGAAGGCATCAGTCGACTACCAAGGATTCTGTTGGACTACAACGATTGGGATCTAACGTGTTCGGAGGTCATTGTAGTGGCGGCAGTCGACTACCAAGGGCAGCAGTCGACTGGTGGCGGCCAACAGGAAGAAATCAGCCCTCTCTATAAAAAGAGAGGGTGTGGGCTTTTGGATGGCTAATGCTTAGGTCCTAAACGATCATCCAAGTGCCCCACAAGCTTTCAAATCCATCTCCTAGTTTTCTTTCACATTTATTGTAAGAAGGAGTGTTTGGGTTATAAGAAGGTTTACCTCCACCTTCCATTGGCAAAAAAGAGAGACCAATAGTGAATTGGTTGCGGAGTGATTCACCATGGACGAATCGGACTGTGGATTAGCGGCGAGGCCATGAACCACATTATATTCCTTTTGTTAGCATTGGTTTTATTCTTGTTGTTTTGATTTGCTTGTTTAGTTTTGTTTCCGTTGCGCTAATATTATTTGTAGACAAGCGAATTTCACCATCGAACGAAAGAGGGTTATTCACCCCCCCTCTAGTCGGCCAACACAACCACATCGATCCCCTACAAGTGGTATCAGAGCAACGAAAGCTTGTCGAGGACTAATCGCCACAACAAGCACATTCAAGAATGGACGGCTCCAACATTCACCCACTAAAGTTTGAAGGAGAATTCTCTTGGTGGAAAAAGAGAATGGAGGTATTCTTTGAAACCGACTTCGAAATTTTACTAATTATGGAAAACTATTTCGAGATGCCTAGGAATGAAGAAGGGGAGCCATTGGAGAAATCAAGATGGAATAAAAGACAAAGAGAGGAGTACTTAGCGAATTCAAAGGCCAAGCACCACCTCTACAATGTACTCCCCCAACAAGAAGTGAATAAGATAGGGGAGTGTGAAAGTGCCAAGGAGATGTGAGAGAAGCTAGTAGAGCTTCATGAAGGTACTTCGGAGGCCAAACTTGCAAGAAGAGACCTCCTCCCCTCCCAACTAACAAATATCAAGCTTGAAAAGGGAGAAAAGGTAACCTCCTTACATTCTAGATTCAAAGAATTTTTAATTGGGCTAACGAGTGTAGGAGAAAGACTTTCGAACCGGGACATGGTCATGAAAGCAATTGATGTCTTTTCCCGGTCATCAAAATGGAGTTCAATGGTGGACTCCTTCTACATGTCCAAGAATTTAGAAGTGAACACCTTGGAGGAGTTCTTCTCAACTATGGAGCTCCACGAAACAAGGCTCGAAGGAATAGTAGAAGAGCCAAGGTTTCAACCTTCAAGAGGAGTAGCCTTGATGGCTACCAAAGGGAAGAAGAAGATGGAGAACCCCTCCTCCTCCGATGACGCATCCTCATCCTCCTCCATGGATAGCACGGAAGAAACTTACATGGTAACGAAGGTAAGGCGTGCTTTAAGAAATTTTAAATTTAATAAATCTAATGATAGGAGGAGAAGACCAAGGGGGAAGGTGATTTGTTATAATTGCCAAGGAGAGAGACACATATGGGACAATTGTCCCCTCTTGAACAAGAGAAAAGAGGAGAAGAAAAAGAAAGAAGAAAAGAAGAAGAAGAAGGGGAGCAAGAAGAAGGAAGAAGAGAAGAAGGCCAAAGAAAATGGGAAGGCCAAGACACTAAAAGCAAGGACATGGGATGACCCCTCTTCATCATCTTCATCATCATCGGAAGAGGAGAATGATTTTGTCACCAACCTAGCTTTGATTGCCTTTGACGATCTAGACTCCTCCTCCACCGAAAATGAAGAATCAAGCACAAGTGAGGAGAGCTCTAGTGAAGGGGGAGCTTCTTCACCATCCTCCAAATCCGAAGAAGAAGACATGGAGACTATGGTAACTAATCTCTCACTTAGTAAAATAGTTTCTATGATTTCTAGCCTCACTAAGGACTTGTTTAGGGCAAAGAAGAAAAATAAATGCATGCTAGATTAAATTAAGGACTTAGAAGAAAAACTAGAAAAAACATGCTTAAATGATAATGAAAATATTTCTTCTAGTCATGATGATGCATGCTCACATGATCTTTATATGCCATTTAATGTTAATGATGCATGCATAGAGGAAAATAGGGCTCTAAGGGAAAAGGTAGATCATTTGACCAAGGCCCTAGAAAAGTTTACAATTGGCTGAAATACATTGAACATGATAATTGGGAGCCAAAGGGCTAGCTTCAATAAGAAAGGCCTAGGATATAAGGAAAATATAAATAAGAAGGCCTATAAATGTTTAATTGCAAGGGGTAGAGATAAAAAGAAGACAATAGCTAAAAAATGGATCCCTAAGGAGTATTTAGTAAACCCCATAGGAAAGAACTTATTTTGGGTTCCTAAAGGGTTAGGAAAACCCTAGGATAGTCAACCATAAGGATTTCACCTATATTATATTTTTGGTTGACTTAGGATGGCGGGACAAATTTTTGAAATAGTGTTGGATGATGATAATGCACCCATAAATGTTTTAAATCATGATCAACATTTGGTGTAATGTCATACTCATGACCTATACATTTCTAGCATAATGTTGAGTGATGATAATCTGCCCATAAATAGATAATAATGCTTAAATCATGATGGTTAATATAATTGTTATATATGTTTGCAATCATGATTTATGATCTTGATATTTGACATATAATCATGGGCAATAAGGTTTAAAGCATGCTCTAGGTGATATTTTACTTTTATCATGATGTAATACCTAATGCATGATTATAAATTGATGAATACATTTGTTTCATGATCATAGTGTAAAATCAATGCAAATATGTTTTCATTATCATGTGGTATGATAGGATGATACTTAACCATAGGTAGAAATGCATGAAATTAAGGGTTAAGTATATACAAATACCTTTAGGATGCATCTCACACTCATCATAGGCTACCTTGATTGAAAACTTAGCATGAGTGAGATGTTAGGATGATACTCATGGTCCACTAATGCCTATGCCATTTAGATGGTCATGTAAAGTGTCAAAATAGCAATAATAGACAATCATAGGGAAGACTTATGTTTACTTCATAGACATATTGCCCAAAGATCATGGTTGGATATTTCATATGTTTTCAAAATAATTTCTTACTTTAAAATCTGTGTGTTCATATTTTGAAACAATTCAAACCAAAACTAGGTGTTAAATGTGATACTAACTTGATCAAAAACCTAGTTGTTTTTAAAGCTTTTGGATTTTTGGAAAATCTTTGAAAATATAATGATTTTTCATGAAAAAATATTTTTCCTTGATAAATATACATACAAAAAATATGTTCCCCAAATTTCTCTATTTTCCGAATTTTTTGGAATTTATAGTGCATTTCTGAATTTCGTCCAGAAAATCAGAAAACCAGATTTCCTTGTGCTGCCCGATCATCATCGATACGCGATCGAATGATGTACTGTCATACGAGCTGATAAACTAATTTTATTAGGTTTTTGAGTGATTTTGATTTTTTCTTCTCTCTAGACTTGATGTCATGCCATATAAACCTTGTTTAATCTTTTTGATGGTGTCAAAGGGGGAGAAAGATATATGTTTAAGTAAAGGGGGAATACATTTCGGGGGAGTTTCATGTATTAAAGGGGAGAGTTGTTAATCATGTTATTTAAATGCTTTCTTTCCTTAATATTTTATCAAATGTTTTTACCTAACTTAAACAAATTGTCACACATCAAAAAGGGGGAGATTGTTAGGGCAATCAACCCGTGATATGGTTTTGGTGTGTGTGGCAAAGGGTTTAAGTTAGGTTGTTATTGTGATTTGATATGTGCGTTGGAGTCTTGCAGGCTTAGTAATTGGCACATGGGGCCTTGGAATGTTTCACATCTCATGACTCAGTCCTTGAGTCGGTGAAGGATAGCTTTGCGGAAGTCGTGCGCTTGGAGCATCCGAGGGACCGTCGGATGAGGAGCTTGGAGTGAAGCCGGAGGAAGTAGACTTCAGGGCGAGACGCGAAGGATGGCGCTGCAGAGCCGTGCACTTGGTGCATCCGAGGGACGTGGCCAGACGAAGACTACTTCAAAGGTAAGGGACTTCAAGGGATGAGAGTGAGAAAATGTAACCCGGGAAGGGGTAGTGCTCTTAAGTGAAACTTGCCCATTTGGCTAGTGTCGGATGAGATTTCCCAACATCAGTCGACTGCCATGGAATGGAAGTCGACGACTCTGAGTCGAATGGGGTTCGACTGGTATCCGAATGATGGGTTTTTGGCCCAGTAGTCGACTGCCATATATTGGCCGATTGTTAAGACAATTAGTCGATCGCTTATGTAGCGATCGGTAGAGAGGGTTTTGGGCACAAAACCTCTCGTAGATGACTGGACAGTCGACTACGAAGGCATCAGTCGACTGATGGATACATCAATCGACTGCCAAGGGTTTCGTTGGACTACAACGGTCAGGATCTAACGTGTTCGGAGGCCGTTGTAGTGGCGGCAGTCGACTGCCAAGGGCAGCAGTCGACTGGTGGCGGCCAATGGGAAGAAATCAACCCTCTCTATAAAAAGAGAGGGTGTGGGCTTTTGGATGACTAATTCTTAAGTCCTAAACGATCATCCAAGTGCCCCATAAGCTTTCAACTCCTTCTCCTAGTTTTCTTTCACATTTATTATAAGAAGGAGTGTTTGGGTTGTAAGAAGGTTTACCTCCACCTTGCATTGGCTAAAGGGAGTGACCAATAGTGAATTGGTTGCGGAGTGATTCACCGTGGACGAATCGGACCGTGGATTAGCGGCGAGGCCGTGAACCACGTTATATTCATTTTGTTAGCATTGGTTTTATTCTTGTTGTTTTGATTTGCCTGTTTAGTTTTGTTTAGTTCGCGCTAATATTATTTGTAGACAAGCGAATTCCACCATCGAACGAAAAAGGGCTATTCACCCCCCTCTAGCCGGCCAACACAACCACATCGATCCCCTACAATCTTGCCTTTAGTTTTCCCAAGAAGAGATTTAATCTAGAATTATATAGGAGAACCTAGTCTCCCTCCTTAAACTCTCTTCTCAAGATATGTTGGTCATGTCATCTTTTTGTTCGCTCCTTATATGCCTTCGCATGTTTGTTAGCATCTCATCGGATTTCATCTAACTCACTTAATTGTAGTTTCCTTTTCTATCTCGCTGCACCTTAGTTTAGATTTAGCTTTTTGATCACCCAATAAGCCTTGTGCTCCAATTCTATGGGTAGGTGGCATGACTTCCCATTGTTAAAACGTAATGGGGTCATAACGATGGGAGTCATGTAAGCTGTTCGATAAGACCAAAGGGTATAATTGATGCACGCGAGAGTGACCTCAAATCGTCGACGAGGGTCATCGAGGATTCGAAGAGCAATCTCATGCTCAACGCCCGCAAGTTCACGGATGTCATCAAGTAATAAAAGATTATCAATCTCATAGAGACTAAGATTCGAATACCATTTGTCTAGTGGATGTTGTTGTTCGGAGTTATAACCCTAAGAGTCACTAGGAGAAAGAGAAGGTGGATTAAAGTTCTCTAACGAATTCTAGGATTTCGGTTTCACTTGTGCGTCATGGGACATGCCATCAATTAGATGTTTTTGAGACCTCTAATTATGATCTTGTGAGAGGACATCATGCAATTTTCCGATGAACTTTTCCTTCTACCAGGAACTACCTATTTCTAACAATGTTTCCCTTTCGAATCATCAGAGCTCAGGGGGGTAATACCATTGGGAGCCCTCTGTCACTAAGGTCCCTCAATCCTTCTAGAGTTAATCTCTCCTACTTTGGGCCTTCTGCTAAGATATGTAAATGGGGTACAAGGATATCCTAATAATCCCTACGAAGAGGCGGATCGTATTTCATACCCTACTCTATCATATTCCATCTTCTATAATTATGGGAGGTAGGATGACTGCATGGTCTATCCTTGGTTCTCCTAGATTTTTTATACGAAGGTTGTCACCCTTTGTATCGCCTATGTGCATTATAAATAGAAACAAGACGTAATCCTCATCGAACTCAAAAACACACAATTGCAAATAGAATCAAAAGAGATGACTATTTGATCTAGCATGTCCATATACACAAGTTACTCCCTAATCCTAGAATCGAAGTATCTACTCTATAGACAAATGAGAATAAACGTAAGACATCTTAAGAAAAGCTATTACAATGCAAATAGAACATGAAAATAAAGAATGTACTCACTGTCTTATCCAATTTGCATTTCTTGGTTGATCTCCAGGGTGTCGGAGCATCAAGATGGATCTTCTAGCCGCTTTCTTCCTCCCCATTGCGAGTCTCCGGTGCTTTTTAGGCCACCTTCTTGCTGTCCTAGCCGTCGAGCCTCCTCTAGGGTTTCAGAGCCCTAGGGCGGCTCCCCTCCTTTCTCTATCTTCTTAGACAAGTTTCCAATATATAGAGGTGCTCGGTTTTCCATAAATTATTAGAAAATTCCTATTTCGTCAAATTTGAGGCGCCGCCACATGACCGTGTGAATTTCACATGGTCGTCCCATGTGAAAGGGCTGGAAATGGCTGAAATCTAAGCTAAAAATTGAGCTAGAATTTTAACATGGTCGTGTGGATTTCTGGAGCCTCCGTTTTGATCATTTCGCTTTAGAAACAAGCCCATTTCTTGGGACAATGTCAGTGCGTGTTCCCTAAGGTCTGTGCTACATAAATTGCTCTATTTTTGCTCCAAAAATATCGTCCTACACATAAATGAACAAAAGTGGATCTCCGAACTAGAAAATAGGAAATGAATGCAAAACAAGGAAGAATATGCATGAAACAAGTATAAAATGCAATGAGATGTGTACTAAAACAACTTCTAAAACCCTATATATTTTGCTCACATCAATTACCTTGGACTTAGATCTTTTCTAGTCCTCAAGCAAAACTCAGTGCTATGAAATTTTTGTTGGAAAGTTGGTGGCCGGCTAGAGGGGGTGAATAGCCCTCAATCGTCGTACGATGGAATTGCTTGTCTATAAACACTATTAGCGCAACGGAAACAAAACTAAACAAGAAATTAAGACAACACAAAGTAAAAGCAATGCTAACAAATGGTATAATGTGGTTCACGGCCTCGCCGCTAATCCACGGTCCGATTCGTCTCTGGTGAATAACTCCGAAACAAATCCAATATCGGTCTCTCCCGTTAGCCAAGCAAGGTGGAGGTAAACCTTTACAACAATGAGAACACTCCTTTTACATTAGATGTGAAAGAAAACTAGGAGAAGGAGTTTCAGCTTTGTGGGACACTTAATAGGATGTTTAGAGCATGAACATTTACCATCTAAAAGCCCCCACCCTCTCTTTTTATAGAGAGGAACCAAATCTTCCCGTTGGACACTATCAGTCGACTGATGCTTTCATCAGTCGAGTGATGTTGACTCCAACGGCTTCTAACTAGGCCGGATTCGTGGGATCCATGGTCGCTTTCTCCAACAGTCGGATTATTAGTCGACTGATGTCGACTTCAGTCGAGTGACGACTAGCTTCTGTATCCGTGCACAGTGCGATCAGTCGACTACTTCCCTTAAGCAATCGACTAATCGACTTGATTTTACAGCCAAACACCAGTTGATTTACTATCGACATGGAGCAGTCGACTGCCATGACATGGTAGTCGACTAATGCTAGGTAAATCTTAAACTTAACATTCGTTTGAGTGTCCGACGATCGAGTAAACCTCAACCCTTGCGGTCGAGCCTCCGACACTTAGCCTTTCGGCCAAGTTCACCTAATGAGCTACTTACATTTCACTCATTCTCTCATCTCACTTGAAGTCCCTCGCCGAAGTTGTCACGCCCGCCCTTTTTGGGACCCTAAACGTCCAGGAGGCGTGCGTAGAACGTACATACATTACATACAGCGGAAGACTTTATACATACTTATTAGTTCTTACAGCGGAAGACTTTAGACCTAAATACTTTTTTTTTTCTTTTAAACATAAACATGCATTAACACATATATACCTATATATATATATACTTCTTCTTCTTAACATAGAGTATGCTTCATAGCATGCATAGATACTTCTTCTTACTTCTTCTTTACTTCTTCTTATCAACATACATCATGCATCATATATATAGATACTTAGTGCTTAGTAGGTTCATAACATCATCGTCATAGGGAGACATAAGTATAGACATCCATAGACATCATCATCATAGGTAAACATGTATAAATAGACTTAACGGATCTTCTCCACCATGCCACTACCACACACATTGGCCCCTCCTGCTGCTCCCTTTAGTTTATCCATCCCTTACCCTTATCTGCAGTACGAGGGAAAGATAAACTATAAGCACATAGGCTTAGTAAGATCCTATCCTACTCACAAAACCATACATCATCATTAATTATGGCTTGTAGCATTTATAACATATAATCAATATAACATGTAACATACATGGTGTCATCAACTTAACATGTAGCATAAGTAACATAAGTGAAAATAGCATGGATCATCCCTAACTTAATAGCATAACATGAATATATACTTAATCAGCATAACATGCATCATATGTAACTTAGTAACATAAACATCATAGCGTACCATCGAACATAACATGTAACGTATACCTCATGACATATCATTCAACATAACATGTAACTTAACATTATGGCATATCATCTAACATAACATGTAACTTAAACATTATGACATATCATCGAACATAACATGCAACTTAACATCATAGCATATCATCAAACATAACATGTAACTTAACATTATGACATATCATCCAACATAACATGCAAGCTTAACATCATGGCATATCATCAAACCTAACATGTAACGTATATTTATCATAGCATATAAACATAACAATCAACAGGTAAACATATGCAAGATGCTTTTGAAAACATATATGTTAGGTACGTAAATATAAATCTCAACATATTTGGGCCCGGCATTGTACCACTTCTTCATTATCATAGCGCGCATCCCTAAATAGGCCCGAGGTAGCAAGTCTCGAACCTAATAGGTTTCTAGGCCCGAGTCTTATTCCATCGACCTAGGGGCAATCGTCATAGCGTAGAAGCCCATCCTAGGCCCGAGTCTTACTCCATCGACCTAAGGAATCTTGGAGCCCATCCCGTACTAGGCCCGAGTCTTATTCCATCGACATAGGGGCAATCATACATAGAAGCCCATCCTAGGCCCGAGTCTTATTCCATCGACCTAGGGCATCTTAGGAGCCCATCCCTTCTTGGACCTTGTTAAGGTCTTGGTACAAGCCATGCAGAAGGTAAAATACTTATATGCTTAATTTATAACATAGCTTATTTCATTTCTTGGCAAACATAGCATAGCATACTTCATTTCATAACACATCATGCTTCATTTCATGAACATATCTTCTTTCATTTCATAACATTCCATACTTCATTTCATTTACCCAAACATTCATTCATGAGCATTATAACCTAGCATAGCATCATTAAGGACATTTTCATGCAACCCTAACCCTAATTATCACTGGCGAAACACATAAGGGCACAACTAGGGTTAGCTTTTGGTCCTAATCCATTTTAAATCTTAACTACATCATATAGTGAATAAAACATGGCATGTGACTTCATGGAAAACCCTAATCCTTGCTTGGCCGAATAGATCTTGGTGGCCATTAGGGCTAGCTTTTTAACCAAACCTCTTTTCCCATCTTAGCATCATCATATACTTCCTAAACATAGATTTCAACTTCATTGATAAACCAAAACATGCTTGGCCGGATATAACATATAGGTTGTTCAAACATTCAATTGAAACTACTCGTATGCAGGTGAGGGATACTTACATCCTTCGCTTTGCTTTGGGTGGGGAAGATGACCTAAGGAGGACCAAAACCTAGCCTTCTCTTGCTTGGATGGAGTTCAGCCAAGGGTTGGAAAGGAGAGGGAGAGCTCTAGGATTTCGGTGAGAAGAAGGAAAGAAGAGAGGAAGTGACCAATTTCAATCTTCCCTCTTCTTTATAAAGGGGAGGAAGAGAAGTTCCTCTTTTCTTTTCTATGCCTCTTCATTTACCCTTAACCCCACTTATCTATAGTTTCCCCCTCTTCCTTAATCATATAATCCTATTGGGCTTCTAGTTAGTGGGTGCATCTATAGGGCTTGGCTATCTCTAGAGGTATGGGGTTCAATTCCTAGGTCTTGCATCTCTTTTTGGCTTATTTTTCTTTTATTTTGAAAAAGGCCCACATAAAGCCCATTATCATCAAGCCAAAAATTCCTGTAAAATTGCTAGGAATTTTACGGGCATTACAGAAGTTGTCTTCGTTCATGGCTACGGCCCTCGGTAACATCAAGCGCACGACTCTGCAATGCTCCTTCGCATCTCTTGCTCTCGAAGTCTGCTTCCTTAGCTTCGCTTCAACTCATATCGTCCGGCGGTCTCTCGGATGCATCAAGCACATGACTTTGTAATGCTCCTTCGCTGACTCAAGCATGAGGTTGTGAGTTGGTGAAACTTGCCAAAGCTCCATGTGTGAATTACTAAGTCCTGCAAGACTCCAACGCACATATCGAATCCAATGATCCTAACTTAAACCCTTTGCCACACACATCAAAACCATGTCATATGGGTTGATTGTCGTAACAATTTCTCCCTTTTTGATGTGTGGCATGTAATGCCTGTAAAATTTCTAACAAATTTTATAAGAATTTTGCATGATTATAATGGGATTTTATGTGGGCTCTTTCAAAAATAAAAGAGAATAGAGCCAAAAAGGATGCATGGCCCAGGGTTTGAACCCTGAACCTCCAAGCAGGTAACTAAACCTTAAGATGCATGTGATAACCAGAAGCCCAGTAGGGGTGTGTTATTAGAAGGGTAAGGGAAATGATAGATAAGGGTAGGGGAGGCAAAGGGACACCTTCACTTGAATAAATAGGAGTAAAGAGGAGACAAGAGAACACAAATTCATCATTCTCTTCTTCCTTTCTTCTTCCTCTACCGAAAACCATGCCTCTCCCTTCTCCCATTTTCGGAACCTCAAGAAGAAAAGAGGAGGCTTTGTCTTGGCCCCAAGGGTATAGTTCTATTAGTAAACCAAGCGAAAGGATATAAGTAATCCCCTCACCTGCAGTACAAGTTGTTTAGATTGTTAGATTTCTTAAGATCCCCCTTGGAAGTTTCGGCCATGACAAGTTTTGGCTGCCAATGATCCTCCATACCATGCTATATGTATATATGATGTTAACATGATGTTAGTTAGACCTTGTACAAGTTGTTTGAGTGTTTGATTTCAAACCCCTCTTTGAATGTTTCGGCCAAGTCCCTATTTATGCCTACTAATGATCTTCCATGTCATGCTACATGTATATAAGATGTTAACATGATGTAGTTAGGCCATGTGTGTTGTTTGAGTATTGTTTGATTAAAACCCCGAGTTTTGCCAAACCATGTTTATGCTTGCTAGTGATGTTATCATATTATATGTATAGTAAATGTATGATGTTAGTTAGACCTTTTACGTTGTTTTGGGTTTGAATTCTTAAGATCCCCTTGGAAGTTCGCCAAACCATGTTTATGCTGTTAATGATGTTTCATGCCATATGTATATGATGTTATCATGATGTTGGTTTAGACCTTGTACAAGTTGTTTTAGGGTTTGAATTCAAGATCTCCTGATGATTTCAAACCATATGTTCATGCTCACCAAAGATCTTCCATGCCATGATATATCTATATATGATGTTAACATGTTGATAGTTAGACTTTGTACAAGTATGTTTGAGTGTTTGATTTCCTAAGACCTTCCCTTGGATGTTTCGGCCAAACCATGTTCATGATCACAAATGATCCTCCATTCCATGCTATATATATATATGATCTTAACATGATGTTAGTTAGGCCTTGTGTTAGTATGTTTGAATGTTTGTTTTCTTAAAACCTCCATTAAGGGTTTCGGCCAAGACCAAGAATTCGGGTGAGGATGAGATTCCAAGCCCCTCTATGGTTGCTAAGAATTCCCCATGTTAGGTAGTATGTGATTGTATTGGTTATCATCCTTAAAACATGCTTATGCTTACTAATGATTCTCCATGCCATGATGTATATGTAAATATGATGTTGACATGACGATAGTTAGACTTTATAATAGCTTGATTTGTTTATGCCACAACCTTATGTCCATGTTAATTGTATTAATGTATGCTTATGTTATGCTCATTGTGTCATGTACACAGTGATATGATGATTATAAATTGTATTAATGTATGCTTATATGTCATCATGATGATGTACAAGTATGTAAGATGAAATGCCTAAGAGACGCTTCCCTATGAATGGGGACTAAGAGCATATGTTATGAAAAGGAACATGATATGCTATTTTACTTTGTATGGTTTGTAACTGACCCAGCAATGTCCATGGATGGGCCCTACGCGTTCCTAGGCCCATCGGCCATAGTACGACTGCAGTAGGGATGGGCTCCTAAGTTGCCCTAGGTCGACGCTTGTACCACGGGCCTAGGATGGGTTCCTATGTTGCCCCTAGGTCGGCGATCATAGTACGGACCTAGTACCCTAGTAGGTTCGGGATTAGCAACCTCGGGTCTATTTAGGGATGCGAACAAAGATGATAAGTATGTGGTACAATGTCGGGCCCTCAACGTTGAGATTATGTTTAAGTACATATAAAATATTTATTTTCAAAGAACATCTTGCATATACCCTTTTTCATGTCTATGTGATTATTATGTTTTACGAATTCTAGTTATATGTTCCTTAATGATCATGTCACTACTTTTATATGAATGCTATGCCTCTATATTCCTAAATGATCATGTCACTACTTTTATATGAATGCTATGCCTATATGTTCTTAAATGATCATGTCACTAGTTTTATATGAATGCTATGCCTATATGTCCCAAAATGATTATGTCAAGACTTCTATATGAATGCTATGCATATATGTTGTCTAGATGAACATGTCACTATTCTATGTCTAATACCTGATGTATGGCTTTTATGAGTAGAAAAGGATCTTACTAAGCCTATGTTCTTATTGTTTCATGTTTCCCTTGTACTGCAGAAAAGGGTAAAGAATTGCTAAACTAAAGGGGGCAAAAGGAGGGACAAAGTGTGTGTGTGGTAATAGCATGGTGGAAGAGATCTGTATTATGTTCCAAGACTTATGTATGTTTTAAAGTTTTGCATGTTAGTTGTTAAGAGTTTAACACTACTTGATGTTTTGATGGTTTCTACCTGGTGTCCATTATGTTGATTATCATGGACATGAACCAAGTAGTGTCCTTATGAAATGATTATGCATGCTTAGTAAATGTTCACCTGTTACATGGGTAAGAATGTTGAGTTATTTGCATGGTCGAAGGTAAATGCATGATCCATGTTTTATGTTTTAAAAAAAAAAAGTTTAAAGTCTTCCACTGTATATGCATGCATGTATGATCGCATCACACCGCCCTTCCTCCCCCTCTAGATTACAGGGAAGGGCGGGCGTGATAGGTTGGTATCATAGCAGATCTGCCTTTCCACTACACACACATTAAGCTCCTATCCTGCCACTCCAAGTAAGAAATTATATGCCTACTCTATTTCTTGTATGTATGAAAAGGAATGCTTTTAGTTTAAATATGCATGAATATATGAATGATAATCTTATGCTAGCCTCATTATAATATATGAATATAAACATGGCTGGGAGATGCAGTAATAGAGTCGATGAGATAGCACCCCCACCTAACCTTATGCATGTGGTAACTGAACTCCAGCGTCAAGTCACAGAGCAACAGCAGGTGATAAATGTGTTAATGAACCAGCGAGGAAACCCTACCACCCCACCAGCAGGCCTTGTCCAAATAGTTCGACAAGAAGCTTACCTAATCCAGTGGCAGAGGCTGAAGTTGGAAAATTTCTCTGGTACTGGTGAACCATGGGACGCCCAAGCCTGGTTCAAGACTGTGGAAAGCATCGTAGAGCTACTGGAATGGCCCAAATATGAGAAGATTAAGTGTGCATCGTTTTGCCTTTTGGGAGATGCCCGAATGTGGTGGGAAAGGGTTAAAGCAAAGAAGCAAGTGAATCAAATGAGATGGACAGACTTCGAATATGAATTTTTCGAAGAATTCTTCCATATGCGGGTGACGAAAAAGCATTACGACGAGTTCACCGGGTTCCGACAAGGTGACCTCTCAGTTAATGAAGCTCTGAAAAGATTCAACTGGCTCGCGCGCCTATGCCTAGAGTTGGTCAGTACAGAAAGAGAAAGGGTCAGACTCATGCTGAAGATGCTCCGACCCGAGATAGCTCTGAACGTGGCTGGCGGAGTTAATAGACCGCAGAGGAGCTGTTCAGTAGTGCCCTGATCACCGAGCACTACCTGAACAATATTAACCAGCAAAAGAAGGCACTGAATGAAGGCAAGAGTCAAGTCTAGTCAGGAGGTCAGAGAACCCAGAGTACATAGAAAGGGAACCACAATGGCAAGAGAAAGCAATGGGATGACTCTAAAGGTGGTCCAGCGAACAAGCAGCCCAAGATCCTCGGTACTACATGCGAAGATACATCCCGATTGTGCTACAGGGTGAATAGATGCTACAACTGGATGGGAAGGGCATAGAGTCAAGGATCGCCTACTCAGGTTCGTGAACCTCCTCAAAGAATATAGCTGCATGGGTGCTCCTCCACAGCCTACACCATGCAGCAATCGAAGGTACTCAAATAAGCAAAGGGAGATTGGAAGCCACGCCATGATAAATGCGGGTATTCTCTCTCACCAAAGAAGATGTGGCAAACGCTTCTATGGTTGTCACAGTGTGTCGATATTTATTTTCTATCAAGATGCTATCAGATTTTTTGACATCGGGCAAATACACTCGCTTGTCTCTACACCTTTCACGAAGAAGATGGACATGCCACCACAAGCTTTGATCGCAAGTTCTTAATGACACGCCCTCGAGAAGTGATGCCATCTACTCATATGTTAGCCGAGTCGCACTCCATCGTAATCGCAGATGAGAACTCTCGTGATCTGATAGTGCTCGACATGCAGGATTATGATATCATATTGGGCATGGATTTCTTAAGTAAGTACGGTGCTTCTATTGAGTGCCGTAAAAGAAAAGTGTTCTTCCAGCTGGAGGCAGAACCTACGTTTGAATTTATTGGAGAGCCAAGGAAAAGAATCTATAATTTTTTTTTCAGCTCTAAAGGCACCCAAGATGTTAGACAGTGGATGCATTAGGTTTCTAGTACATGCGGTTGATACAAGTCAAGTCGAGGACCAGAAGCTAGAAGATGTTAGTGTTGTATGCAACTACCCAGCGGTATTCCCAGATGAACTACCAGGGTTAGCCCCTGATAGAGAAATTGAATTTGAGATCGAATTGATTCTAGGTACTAACCCGATCTCTAAAGCACCTTACCATATGGCGCCGACTGAATTGATGGAACTTCAGGGACAGCTACAGGAGTTACTCGACAAGGGACTTATATGCCCAAGTCGCTCTCCATGGGGAGCTCAAGTACTATTGGTAAAGAAGAAAGATGGGTCTATGCGAATATGCATAGACTACCGAGCGCTAAATAATGTGACGATCAAGAATAGGTACCCTTTAACACGGATTGATGACCAGTTCGATCAGTTAAAGGGTGCCACCATCATCTCTAAGATTGATCTGAGGTCTGGCTATCATCAAGTGAAAGTTAAACCAGATGATATACCGAAGATGACTTTCTGAACAAGATACGGACATTATGAGTTCGTAGTTATGCCTTTCGGAGTGACGAATGCACCTGCTATGTTCATGGATCTGATGAATCGGGTATTCTCGACATTCCTCGACCAATTTGTGATCGTTTTCATCGATGATATACCGATATATTCGAGAACCCAAGAAGAGCATGCCGAACACCTGAATATGGTATTGCAGATTCTTCAAGAAAAGTATTTGTATGCAAAGTTCTCCAAATGCGAGTTCTGGCTCAATCAAGTATCATTTTTGGGTCACGTTATATCCAAGCACGGAGTGATGGTAGACCCAATAAAGATTGAAGCTGTGAGTAACTGGAACAAGCCAAAGAATGCCGACGAAATCAGAAGCTTTCTCGGGCTAGCAAGATGTTACAGGAAGTTTGTAGAGGACTTCTCTAGAATTGCGGCCCCTATGACAGTTCTCACCAGAAAGAACAAAAAGTATGAATGGATGGACGCCTACGAGAAGAGTTTCACGGAATTGAAAAGGAGACTGACCAGTGCTTCAATCCTTGCTCTTCCGCACAGTAACGAAGGCTTTGACATGTACAGGTACGCTTCCAAGTTGGGACTCGGAGCTATACTCATGTAGAATGGCAAGGTCATTGCCTATGCCTCTAGGCAACTCAAGGAACATGAAAGGAATTATCCCACTCACGATCTAGAGCTAGCAGCCGTGGTCTTTACTCTCAAAACATAGAGGCATTATCTATATGGAGCTCAGTGTAGGATTTATACAGATCACCAGAGTCTGAAATATTTCTTCACACATAAAGGCCTAAACATGAGACAACGCAGATGGCTCGAGCTAGTCAAGGACTATGACTGTGAGATCTTCAATCATCCAGGAAAAGCGAATAAAGTGGCCGATGCACTAACAGGAAGTCTTGTGCCACCTTGATGTCTCTATCGGTATTATCTCGGCCCCTAGAAAGGGAAATTATGCGTTACGGGGTTGAAATCCTTTCCGGACAACTTTCTACCATGACGATAGCAGCGATGCTGTTCGACGATATATTAGAAAAGCAAGCGCGTGACCCAAGTATTCAAAGGATCAATCAAGAGGTCATAGAAGGGAAGGATGATGGATTTCGTATCGCTGACAGTGGAGTATTGTACCTCAGGGATCGCTTATGTATTCCCGACGATCCAGAGTTACGGAAGAAGATATTTGAGGAAGCTCACAGAACACCCTATGCAATGCATCCTAGATCCACATGTAGGGATGTAAACTTAAAAGTCTATCTTTTGTATGAACATCTTTATTTTGAAATAATAAATCACATGATCATTGTTTGCATATTTTTATAGTTATGCAATATTGTATAATACTTTACATTGTAGATAACATGGTGTGTGGTGTCACACAGGAGATCATGTTATCGGCCCCTTGAAAAGTATAAGTAAAGGCTCGCAACCGAGATGGATTGGGACAAACCATCGGAATGGTTGTAGTGTGATTTGGTGTTGGTTTGTCTTGACCATAGAATTACACTAGTGCACTTTGTGTGTATTGAGCAGGACCGACTTAGAGGTGATTCGATTTATTGCTGACTACATAATTGAATCGTACCTCAGATTTTATTTAGTACATGCTCTTAATCCCGATATAATAACAGGCACATATACTTAGTACTCATCTCTTTGATTTACCAATGGGCAAGATTTATAGAATAAATCGATAGGCTTGGTAAGTTGGGAGATGATATTATTTATATGGTGTGCCGTTGATTATAGGAGTAAACCATGTCTTATATATTAGGATGATGATGTCCCCTTGAGGTGCTCATAAGGTTCATGATGTAAACCCTGCAGGTGGACTTTGTCCGGCATGATGAAAAGGTTGAGTTGTACTACTCATGGAGTTAGATGTCGATTAATTAATGGTCAGTAAATTAATTAATCGACGTACATTCGAGATCTTAAACACCGGGAGAAAATGTACAAATAATATATGGATCCCATATTATCATATGGGGGTTGGTGAGGTAGATCAATGATGATCCTTTAGTGGATTGGATCATCATTAGTGGATCGGACTTTATGTGGGCTTGATCCATGGGTGGCTAAGACCCAACTCCTCCTCATGGTCCCTAATGTAGCCTATTAACACCTCATGATGCTTAGATCCATTGGATAGAAACAAAACTCTAAGATCCATAGGTAGAGATTAAATCTCTAAGATCCGACGGTTGAGATTAAATCTCTAGATCCGACGGTTGAGATTAAATCCCTAGACCCAATGGAGGAGATTAATTCATGACTTATCCCTAACTCTATAAAAGGATGTCAAGGGAGTTGGCGTGGAAAATTGATGAGAGCTAGGGTTTTTGGGCGGCAAGGAAGAGGAATCATAGTTGAGATAGGATTAGGATTAGGGTTTGGAGGCAAGGGTGGCACCAAATAAGGAAGGTATTCTTCTCTTCTTCTTCCTCTTTTGGCCAACATCCAGCACCTCTCCAAGCCTCTTTTCCAGCCTTGGACAGTGTCCAAAAGCTCCCTTCTCCTTCTCCTTAGGTGGTGGAAACAAGATATAGGGCTTCCCTTGGTGTCTTGGTTGTTTTCCACCGTCTTCTCCTTCACCTAGTTGGCCGGCGGCAAGGATAGTTTTAGTTCCTTGTTGGTTGTTTCTAGAGAGGAGAAAAAAACCTTGTTTCTATTCTTCCTCTTTCTTTGGAAGAGCAAGGAAGGAAGATTTGCGATCTAGGAGCTTCGACTTTTGGTAGATCGTCGCCCACATGACGTCCAAAAGGAGGAAGGTCATACATTAGAAGATCAAGAGGTATATCTATTCTCTTTTCTCTTTTGTTCCTTGCTTGTTTTTGTTTTTCAAATATAAGCATGTTATATTTCTGTAAATGGCTAAATAATACTTGGATCCCGAGCATAAACACAAAAATCGGCGATCCGGACATCGTCTATTCCGTGGCTACTCGTAGAATAGAGGATGGTCACATGAACAACTAGTTTGTTCAAGTAACCTCTCTAAACGAATAGCACGACGATGAGTTGGTGGTTTGGGCAATCCCTTTTGTCTAGGATTAAATTTTTTTAATCCGGGGACATCGAAGGGATCACCATGGACAAGCTATAGAGGTGAAGTGGGAAGCGAAGTTTCCCCTCACGGTCACGATAAGCAAAATCCTACAATTAGTGGGAGAGCTTCCGGGCAAGCAAAACCCTTCACCACCAAGATGTACCAAGATCTGAAAGGGAAGTTTTGATGGTTCGGTATGAAAAGAGACGTGGCTCAGTATGTCAGTACCTGCCTGACCTGCTAAAGGGTTAAAGCAGAACATCAGAGACCTGGAGGAACACTGCAGCCAATCCAAATTCCAAAATGGAAATGGGAAGATATTTCTATGGATTTAATCTCAGGACTACCCAAGACGATGAATGGATATGATGCTATATGGGTGATCGTGGACAGATTGATGAAGTCTGTGTTGGATCGAAAGTGTCGCTAGAGGGGGGGGGGGTGAATAGCGATACGGTGTCGTTAAAAACTTTTGCAATAAGTAAAAAGCAAGTAGAGAATGCACAGCAGAAATATAAAGTAGACAAGATATTTTTACGTGGTTCACAATCTTTCGATTGCTAATCCACGGCCCTAGTGATCCTTGATCACGTACGGAGGGCAATTCACTAAAACCACTCCTCCTCGTTGGAGGTAGGAGCAACGATTACAAAAAGAAATCAAGGCAAAGGGACACTCCCCCTTTCCTTGTTACGATTAAAGCACAAAGACAATTTAAAGAAGTAGAACTTAAATAAATATACCGACAACTCTTATAAGTAGAAGATGTAGCTTTCGTTGTCGGCGGCACTTCGTCGTAGCAAATGTGAGTAGTAGTAGCGGCGTTACGACGGCGTGTTGAGAGCTCTTGATTTCTTTTGTTTGCTTGGAGTGAACATGTCTATTTATGGATATTGATCTATGAATTTAGACATAGGTAGTGTCCAAGGTGAGGTTCTTATCCCAACTCAAGGATGAGGTGTTTCATCCAACCACCTTGTGCCACCTCCAACCTTCTTGTGCGCCAACTCAAGGATGAGGTATTTCATCCAACCACCTTGTGCCACCTCCAACCTCCTTGGGCGCCAACTCAAGGATGAGGTGTTTCATCCAACCACCTTGTGCCACCTCCAACCTCCTTGGGCGCCAACTTGTTGGAGCCATTCAACTTGTGCCACATCATGGGAGCCAACCATCTTGTGCCAACTCACCTTATTTTGGGCGTCCACCACAAGGAAGCTTGGTGATGGTTTGGATGTCCACCTTGATGCCACATCACCCTTTGTACCAAAACACGAGTCAAGTCCAAATTCACCCCCTCGAAATTCGAGCTCTTCTCGAGGCTGGAACTTGACTAGCAGTTGACTGTAGTCAAAGGGTTTTGGACTGCAGTACAAGTTAGCTTAAAATATAAAGTACGATGGTTCTAACCATCTGATCTCGACCTAGACCTTCCATTGGAGGTATTGGGTCGGATCTACGCTTAACGACCTTGCTTCGTTTTCACACGAGCTTACCTTGTAGCCTCGCTTCCGGTCTTCACCCGAGTACCTCGGCTTCCTCCGAAGTCCCTCTGGCGTTGCCCGACCACCTCGGTTCCCACCGGGTGTCGCAGACCTTCCGCTCAACTTTAGCATTTCTGCACACTTAATTGAGCTCGTAAGATAACAAATATACCCTTAACTATTGAGCCTTTTGCCATAATCAAAATACCGGTTCGACTTTGGTGCCCACTGCACCAACAATCTCCCCCTTTTTAATTCATGGCAAACCGACACAAAAGTTAAGGAAAAATTAAGCATAACAGTAAGCTAGCATAATGATTAAGCATGAATGAGCTAGCATAAAGATTAAATATGAATGAGCTAGCATAATGATTAAGCATGAATGAGCTAGCATAATGATTAAATATGAATGAGCTAGCATAATGATTAAATATGAATGAGCTAGCATAATGATTAAATATGAATGAGCTAGCATAAAGATTAAATATGAATGAGCTAGCATAAAGATTAAATATGAGTGAGCTAGCATAAAGATTAAGCATGAGTGAGCTAGCATAAAGATTAAGCATGAGTGAGAAATATTATTGTTTCAAGTTCTCCCCTTTGAGGTAACCTCCCCCTTGACCGAAGGTGAGTTCTTGAAAAATAATTTTTACTCCCCCTTAATAGTTGCTTAAGTAAACGGAATTACTTAATATAAAAGGTAATAATTTTGTTTACTTTCTTCCTTACTTTTGTGACTTTCTCCCCCTTTTGCCTTAACTCAAAAAGTTTGTAAATATATTTTAGGGTTTGTAAGTCCAAGCAAGTTCCCAATATAAATATATATATATATATATTTTTTTTTTTTAAAAATAATAATAAGCTTGAAAATATGTTAATCTAAAATGTACAACTCCGGTTGGACTTGATTGATATAGAATGATCAATAAGTCTTGAAGGAGTTGATTAATTTTAAATAATTATACTCCATGGTTCATGTCGATGCAATGAATCTACATCCGAACTGTGGAGTAAGGTCCTAACATCTCACGCCTGCCTACGTTGGCTAAGTACACAAACACATTAGTCCTATGTGTTGTGAGATGTGTTGGCTCCTTAAATCTATAGGTATATGATTTCTAAGGTAAGACTTAGGCTAATTTCATAAAAGAAGCAAAAAGTAGAGTACATATATAGAAAAATTTAAATCCTACTCTATTACGCACATACCTAACTTTCGCCTTAATAAACTAAATTCGCTTCTGTAGTGGTTTGGTGAAGATGTCCGCTAGGTTTGATTTGGACTCAACATACTCTAGTTGTATAGTTCCATTAGTTACATGTTCCCTAATGAAGTGGTGTTTAACTTCTATATGTTTTGTCCTAGAATGACATATTGGATTTTTAGTTAAGTTAATTGAACTAATGTTATCTATGTAGGTTTTAATGTTGTTAATGATTAAGCTAAAGTCTTGGAGAGTGTGCTTCATCCACGAGAGAGACACACTCACCCATCGCAACGATTCGGCCGGTGGTAGATAAGGCAACGCAATGTCGCTTCCCATCGCACTAACTTACTAGACTCGAGCCGAGGATTTGACAACAACCACTGCTCTTTCTATCGAGTTTACTACCGCATAGTCGGAGTCGGAGTAGCCGATTAGATTAAACTCAGTAGATCTAGGGTACCAAATACCTACGTTTAGCGTGCCCTTTAGATATCTAAGGATACGCTTGACTAGGGTTAGGTGAGACTCCTTGGCACAGGTTTGTAACCTTGCGCACATACTTACCGCGAATAAAATGTCGGCTCGGTTAAGTATAGGAGACTTCCTATTGCGCTCTATAGTATTTTAGGTCAACGGGTTTTCCTTCTACATCTTCGCTTATATTAACATTAGTTGCCATAGGTGTATTGATTATTTTAGCATCTTGCATTCCAAATCGATTTATTAAGTCCTTAGTATATTTTTGTTGATGTAAATATATTCCATCTTTAGTTTGTTTAATTTGTAAACCTAAGAAGAAACTTAACTCTCCTACTAAATTCATTTCAAATTCACTTTCCATAAGTGAGATGAATTCGTTTAGCAGGATCGAGTTGGTAGTTCCAAAAATTATATCATCTACATAGATTTGGGCTATAAAGATTTCTTTTCCTACGGTTTTAACGAATAAGGTTGGGTCGACTAAACCTTGGTTGAATCCTTTGGACTTAAGATAGATCGAAAGCCTTTCGTATCAAGCTCTTGGGGCTTGTTTGAGTCCATATAGGGCTTTCTTAAGTCTAAGGACATGGTCGTTTATCTAGATTTTCAATCCGGAGGTTGATCGACGTAAACTTCTTCCTTAATGTATCCATTCAAAAATGCTGACTTGACATCCATTTGAAACAATTTAAAACCTCGATGTGCAAAGATATGCTAACAACATTCGGATGGACTCTAGTCCGCTACGGGCGAGGTCTCATCGTAATCTAAACCTTCGACTTGACTAAACCCTTTTGCGACTAACCTAGCTTTATTTCTAACTACTTCACCTTTATCATCAAGTTTATTTCGAAATACCCACCTTGTTCCAATAATTGATTTTTCTTTAGGTGGTGGTACTAATTCCCAGACTTCATTTCTAGTGAATTGAGCTAGCTCTTCTTGCATAGCAATAATCCAGTCGGGATCAAGAAGTGCTTGTTCAATAGTTTTGGGTTCGATTTTGGAAATTAACGAGATTTGACTAAGGTATGAAGCTCTAGTTCGAACCCCTAAATTTGGATCACCTATAACTTGATTGATAGGATGATTTGTTTGAGTCTTAGTGTGACTCGGGTTAGGGTCATCTATCACTTGGTCGATAGGATGACTTGGGTGAGTTCTAGTTTGACTTGGGTTAGAGTCATCTATCACTTGGTCGATAGGATGACTTGGGTTAGGACGAGATTCAAGTTCAAGATCGGAGTCGGGTTCGCTATAAGTTGATTTGCTAGTTGGTTTTGTTAAGGATTGAACGGGTTCGTGTCCTTCGTCGAAAACTATATTAATGGTTTCTTCGACTCTAAGAGTGTCGTGATTGTATACCCTATAAGCTCTACTCGTGGTTGAGTATCCTAGAAAGGTTCCAGTAGAGGTTTTGGATTTGAATTTCCCTAGGTAATCCTTAGTGTTTAAGATATGTACCTTGCATCAAAATACCCTAAAGTACTTGATGTTCGGTATTTTATCTTGATAAATCTCGTACCAGGTCTTTTGGTGCCTCTTTACCATATATGGATCCTATTTTGGACATAGCAAGTCGCACTAACGGCCTCCGCCCAAAATCTATCTGTAGGTTATACTGCTTAACATTGTCCTAGCGGCTTCTTGTAGGGTTCTATTTTTCCGCTCGACTAACCCATTTTGTTGTGGGTTCTAGGACATGAAAACTCATGGTGGTATCCGCTTAGGTTACGTAAATCTGTAAACCTGTGGTTTTCGAATTCACCACCATGATCGCTTCTAAGTCTTTTTAATCTTAAGGTTCTTTTGATTTTCGATTAACCTACAAAGATTGATTAGTTGGTCTAGGTATCATTTTTATGTTTGATAAACCTAACCCAAGTAAATCTAGAATAGCCGCCAATTATGACTTAAGCAAAATTGACTACCATTGAGTGACTTAGCTCCATGTGAATCAAATAGATCCATGTGTAGGAGCTCAAGAACACTTTTGGTTCGTTCTTGATTAGTTAATTGATGTTGTGTCCTAGATTGTTTACCTTGTTGACAAGCATTACATATTTTATTATCCAAGTTGTTTAGTTTAGGCAAACCTATAACCAAGCCACTCGACTCATCTTGTGGGCCGAGTCTTGGAGTGCAGTGTCCGAGTCTTCGTGCCATAACCAAGATTCCTCTTCTTTGTGTAATAAGACACTTGGTTGAGGAGTTGGGTAAATTTATTGTGTAGATGTTGCTATTCCTAGTTCCTTTAAGTATTATTTTAGATGTTGCATTTATTTTGATTACGCATTCATTTTCTAGAAATATGACCTTATAATTGTTATCACACAATTGGCTTACACTAAGTAAATTATATTGAAAGTTCTCTACTAATAAGACATTTTGAATTGTAAAGTTAGAGTTGAGCTCAATATCACGATCCGATGATTTTGAGCTTGCCGTTATTTCGAAGGCTACGATCCTTGTCGTTTGAATCGTAACCCGAAAATTTGAGTTGATCCCGGTCATGTGTCGGGAGCAACCAGCATCCAACATCCATTGATCCTACACATAAGGTAGTTGGATCGGATATTGGAATTACTAAAGGGTTGTTTGTAAGTTTTAAACCTAAATCATCTCACCAATATCTACATGATCAAAACATGTTATTCCTATGTGTTATTGTGAGATGACTTTCAATTTACTTGATTAATTTTAATGAATTTAAATTAACCAACATTAGGTTAGATTCGGATTTAGTCTAAGCTCATCAAGTAATCTTTTCAAGAGATTAGCTTCGTGTCGTGGCGAGGCACGAGGCCTTCTTTGATCGGAACGACCACTTCCTTAGACAAAGCTAATTTCAAGAAATTGATAACTCGACTTACTTGAGACTACGCCTTGGTCTAACTAGTTATTTTTGAAAAGAGGCTCCCGAGGCTCAATCTTTTAAATAGGATTTTAGTTGGTTTATTTTTGAAAAGAGGCTCCGAGGCTCAATCTTTTTCGCAGGATTTTAGTTGGTTATGAGTCCTATCTAACCATTCTAAAAATAAAGGAAAAACTAAGCATGCAATTTCTAAGACTTAACAAAAATACATTTTGTATTGGCTCCCCCTGGACCATTGAATCGAGTGGGTCTATTCACATAGTGAATTTGGTCCTTGGGAACCCAATACATGTTAGATCCTAAAGTTGAAATCAAAGTGGTCTTAGGGACCCATGCTTGGACATTTTTCTTATGTTGGTTTACTATAGACATATATGACTTATTGGTTGTATTTGAGTTAAACCCGAGTCCGGCCGTGTTGTACACGGCCCTTTGTGATCCAAGTAAGAGGTCAAGTCCCTTGGATCCCAAAGTGAACCTTTCCAACGTGTTCCTAAGGTCTTCGACTTGTGTTTTCAAAAGCGAGTTCTCAACTTCAAGCTTTTCAACTTGAGTTGAGTCCTCCTCTTGAATACGAGTAGTCGAAGAGGTTAGGGAGACCTCATGTTTGAGAAGGTTAACCTCCTCAATTAGGGTCTCGACCTTGGACTCGGACTTAGCTAGTTTCTTATTTAAAAATTTAATTGCACCATACAAAGTATTAAGTAACGACCGACTTACCCTTAATGATTCTTTTGAACCGGATACGGATCCGTGGCTTGTCTTGAATGGAAGCTCATCATCGGATTCGGACTCGGACTCTTCTTCGGTTTCGGAGTCGTGCTCGGTCGGCTTGGCCATTAGAGCTTGGATATCGTCTTCTTCCTCCGACAACTCCTCCCAAGTAGCGTTTAGCGCTTTCTTGTCTTTGATGCGTTATTCTTTAGCTTTGGGCACTCGGACTTGATGTGACCGAACACATTACTCATAGCATCTAAAATTAGAAGTATTTGAATTAGGTTTAGGCTTACCTTGAGTTGTTGGTCGTTTTTCGTCTCTTGATCATCTTCCGAACTAGATTGACTAGTTCGGATTCTATTCGAGTCTACTCCGATTCGGACTAAATCTTCTTCCTTGGGGTGGCTTGCTTGCGGGCTTCTTCTTCTTGGAACCTGCAACTAACGCAATACTCTTCTCGGCTGGACCACGTTAGTTTGCTCATGTAATTCAAGTTCAAAACAATTCGTCTAACCTAATTTTAGAAAGGTCCTTGGAGACCTTGTAGGCATCGACCATGGATGCCCACAAGGTGGTCCTAGGAAACGAGTTAAGAGAATACCTGATAAGGTCGCGATTCTCGACCTTTTGTCCAATGGCATGGAGTTGGTTGACGATGTCTTGGATACGAGCATGTAGTTGAGTTGCGGTCTCGTTTTCCTGCATTTTCAAGTTATACAATTTATTTAAAAGTAAATCTCTTTTACATACCTTCGTGTCGTCGGTGCCTTCGTGTAGTTCCACTAGCTTGGTCCATAAGTCCTTTGCACTAATGAAGGCCGGCGGCCGGTTGAGCTCTTCCTTGGACAACCCACATTGCAAGATTTGAGTTGCCTTGGCATCGGCTTCTACTTGTATTTTCATGGAATTTGACCATTGATCGTAACCCAAAGATTCACCATCTTCATTAATAGGAAGTGTGAAACCGGTTTGGATTACGATCCACATCTCGATTTGGGTTTTAAGAAAGCATTCCATCCGACCCTTCCAATAACGAAAGTCATTACCGTTGTAAAAGCGAATTGAGTGTGCTAAACCCTTCGAGATGGGCCATTTAAAAACAAGAAGAAGAACGACGAAAAGAATCTTGCAAAACACACACGGAAAGAATATTCCAAGACTTTCGTCTTGGATTAGTAGTGCGGGAAGTAAAAAAAGATATATAAAATGTAACTTGCAAAAAGAAATAAACAATCAAATGCGAATGTCGTTGAAGTTCCGGAGGACAACCTTACTCGGGATCTAACCCGAAGGACAACCTTATCCGGATCCTAAAGCCTCTAATGCAATTCTATATGTAGGAGAAGATAAGCAAGTGAAATAATTATACGAAAACAGAAATAAATAAATAAAAAATCTGTAAAAAAAAAGAAAAACAAAGCTAGATTGGTGGTTTCACCGAATCTTAGCGCCCCCGGCTCTGATACCAATTGTTGGATCGAAAGTGTCGCTAGAGGGGGGGGTGAATAGCGATACGGTGTCGTTAAAAACTTTTGCAATAAGTAAAAAGCAAGTAGAGAATGCACAGCGGAAATATAAAGTAGACAAGATATTTTTACGTGGTTCACAATCTTTCGATTGCTAATCCACGGCCCTAGTGATCCTTGATCACGTACGGAGGGCAATTCACTAAAACCACTCCTCCTCGTTGGAGGTAGGACACGATTACAAAAGAAATCAAGGCAAAGGACACTCCCCTTTCCTTGTTACGATTAAAGCACAAAGACAATTTAAAGAAGTAGAACTTAAATAAATATACCGACAACTCTTATAAGTAGAAGATGTAGCTTTCGTTGTCGTGACGCCGTCGTAGCAAATGTGAGTAGTAGTAGCGGCGTTACGGCGCGTGTTGAGAGCTCTTGAATTTCTTTTGTTTGCTTGGGTGAACATGTCTATTTATGGATATTGATCTATGAATTTAGACATAGGTAGTGTCCAAGGTGAGGTTCTTATCCCAACTCAAGGATGAGGTGTTTCATCCAACCACCTTGTGCCACCTCCAACCTTCTTGTGCGCCAACTCAAGGATGAGGTGTTTCATCCAACCACCTTGTGCCACCTCCAACCTCCTTGGGCGCCAACTCAAGGATGAGGTGTTTCATCCAACCACCTTGTGCCACCTCCAACCTCCTTGGGCGCCAACTTGTTGGAGCCATTCAACTTGTGCCACATCATGGGAGCCAACCATCTTGTGCCAACTCACCTTATTTTGGGCGTCCACCACAAGGAAGCTTGGTGATGGTTTGGATGTCCACCTTGATGCCACATCACCCTTTGTACCAAAACACGAGTCAAGTCCAAATTCACCCCCTTGAAATTCGAGCTCTTCGAGGCCGAACTTGACTAGCAGTTGACTGTAGTCAAAGTGTTTTGGACTGCAGGACAAGTTAGCTTAAAATATAAAGTACGATGGTTCTAACCATCTGATCTCGACCTAGACCTTCCATTGGAGGTATTGGGTCGGATCTACGCTTAACGACCTTGCTTCGCTTTCACACGAGCTTACCTTGTAGCCTCGCTTCCGGTCTTCACCCGAGTACCTCGGCTTCCTCCGAAGTCCCTCTGGCGTTGCCCGACCACCTCGGTTCCCACCGGGTGTCGCAGACCTTCCGCTCAACTTTAGCATTTCTGCACACTTAATTGAGCTCGTAAGATAACAAATATACCCTTAACTATTGAGCCTTTTGCCATAATCAAAATACCGGTTCGACTTTGGTGCCCACTGCACCAACAGTCTGCCCACTTCCTAACAATCAAGATGACCTACTCAACTGAGCAACTGACTCAATTATATGATAGGGAAATTATCAGACTACATGGGATTCCTAAGACCATCATTTCTGATAGAGATGGTCATTTATTTCCCATTTCTGGGAATGTGTTCAGAAGGCCCTTGGCTAGAAGCTATTATTCAGTACTTCCTTTCATCCTCAGACCGACGGACAGACAGAAAGGGTGAACCAAGTACTGGAGGATATGTTATGAACTTGCGCCTTGGATTGTAAAGGGAGTTGGTGCCGATACTTATGCTTGGTAGAATTCGCCTACAATAATAGCTACCAAGCTACTATTGGAATGGCACCCTATGAGGCTCTATACGGGAGGAGATGTTGATCTCCTATATGCTGGTATGAGGGTGGTGAAAAGAAGGGGATGGGACTCCAAATAGATTTCATTGATGACACCACCCGAGCTATACAGAACATCCGCCAAAGAATTGAAACTGCTCAGAGCCGGCAAAAGAGTTATGCGGATATGCGGCGTAGACCGTTGGAATTCGAAGTCGGGAATCCGATAATCTTCAAAGTAGCCCCTATGAAGGGAGTAATGAGATTCAGAAGGAAAGGTAAGCTGAGTCCGCACTATGTGGGACCGTATCCGATACTAAAGAGAGTAGGCAAGGTAGCTTACGAGCTAGAGCTGTCTCAAGAGATGTCGGCT
Source organism: Wurfbainia villosa (assembly GCA_025175895.1). Taxonomy (NCBI): domain Eukaryota; kingdom Viridiplantae; phylum Streptophyta; class Magnoliopsida; order Zingiberales; family Zingiberaceae; genus Wurfbainia; species Wurfbainia villosa. The sequence goes on along the minus strand of CM046003.1, from coordinate 6,460,208 downwards.
ATTCACAATGTGTTCCATGTTTCGATGCTCAAGAAGTGCATTTCAAGTACAGACCAAGTGATTGAGCCACAAACAGTGCAAATTCAAGGGGACCTAAGTTATTAAAGTCAGCCTATCCAGATACTAGACCGAGAAGTCAAAAGACTAAGGAATAAAGAGGTGCCCTTAGTGAAGGTCCTGTGGCAAAGTCAACGGTACGAAGAAGCCACCTGGGAACGCGAGGAGGACATTAAACAGAAGTATCCAGAGTTGTTCCAAGTTTCGAGGATGAAAATTTTAAAAGGTATGAAGGACTATAATGCCCATAAAATTTCTAGCAAATTTTATAAGAATTTTGCATGATTATAATGGGATTTTATGTGGGCTCTTTCAAAAATAAAAGAGAATAGAGCCAAAAAGGATGCATGGCCAAGGGTTTGAACCCTGAACTTTTAAGCAGGTAACTAAACCTTAAGATGCATGTGATAACCAGAAGCCCAGCAGGGGTGTGCTATTAGAAGGGTAAGGGAAATGATAGATAAGGGTAGGGAAGGCAAAGGGCACCTTCACTTGAATAAATAGAAGTAAAGAGAAGACAAGAGAACACCAATTTATCATTCTCTTCTTCCTTTCTTCTTCCTCCGCCGAAAACCATCCCTCTCCCTTCTCCCATTTCTAAAACCTCATGAAGAAAAGAGGAGGCTTTGTCTTGGCTCCAAGGGTATAGTTCTATTAGTAAACCAAGAGAAAGGATGTAAGTAATCCCCTCACTTGCCGTACAAGTTGTTTCGATTGTTAGATTTCTTAAGATCCCCCTTGGAAGATTCGGCCATGACATGTTTGGGCAACCAATAATCCTCCATACCATGCTATATGTATATATGATGTTAACATGATGTTAGTTAGACCTTGTACAAGTTGTTTGAGTGTTTGATTTCAAACCCCTCTTTGAAAGTTTCGGCCAAGTCCCTATTTATGCCTACTAATGATCTTCCATGCCATGCTACATGTATATAAGATGTTAACATGGTGTAGTTAGGCTTTGTGTAAGTTGTTTGAGTATTTGAATCCTTAAAACCTCTATTAGAGTTTTCGGCCAAACCATGTTTATGCTTGCTAGTGATATTTCTGTTGGTGCAGTAGGCACCTAAGTCGAACCTAAGTTTTGATTATAGCAAACGATACAAAGTTAAGCATATATTGTTATCTCACGAGCTAAATCAAGTGTGCAGAAAAGTCTCAACGCTGGAGCTGAAGGCTAGCGACACCCGGAGGAAGCCGCGGTGGTCGGGCGACACTCAAGAGACTTCGGAGGGAGCCAAAGGAATTGAGTGGAAGGCCGGAAGCAAAAGCGACACATAAGTATCGAGGTAAGCTCGTGTGTGCGAGCGTAAGTGAGGTCGTATCCTCTTTACGGGGATGATCTTAGGCGACGATCCGACCCAAGACTTCCCATGGAAGGTCTATGTTGAGATCGGACGGCAAGTGGCCGTCGAATCCACTTATATTTTGAGCTAACTCCTTTTTTAGTCAAAAATCGTGGCTGCCAGTTCAACCGGCCAGTTCAACCGGCGGCAGTTCAACCGCCGGCCGATTCAGCGATTCAGCTCAAGCGATTCAGGTGGTCAAAAATCACCTCGAGTCAAGCTTTATCACCATTTTTCAAGGAGTTTTGTGCCCATTTGTGATTGGTTGAAGACCCATTCGTTGAGGGGCTTAAAGGCTATAAAAGGAGGGCCAAACCTAGGGTTTTTCATTAATTCTAAGTGCTCAAAAGCTTCCACAACGTTGCGACTCTCCGACGACTCTACGACAACGAAGTGCTGCCAACAACCCTAGCTTAAGTTCTTTCTTTTTAGTTGTTGGTATAATCCTTGTTTTCAATATTGCAATTATTTTACTCGAGATTTTTCTATCGTTGCATTTTACTTTTAATAGAAGAGAGGGTTTGTCTCTCTATCATTTTGCTTCGAAAGTTTTTTTGTAATCATCAAATTCCTACCTCCAACGAGGAGGAGTGTTTTAGTGAATTGCCCTCCGTACACGGTCTAGGACCGTTAGGGCCTTGGAGTAGTAGCCAAAGGCTACGAACCAAGTAAAAAAAATAAACTTGTCTCTTTTTGTTTCATTTATCTTTCCGCTGCACTTATTTGTTTTGATACGAACTCGTAAAAGAAGAAAAAGGTTTTGCGCTATTCACCCCCCCCCCCTCTAGCGCTCACTTCGATCCTACAATTGGTATCAGAGCCGGGGGCGCTTAGATTTGGTGAAACCACCAATCTAACTTTTTTTTACAGATTTGTTTTTCGTTCGTTTAAATTTTTCTCCCGCACTACTAATCCAAGATGAAGTCTTGGTACTCTTCATTTGATTTTGTTTTGTAAGTATTCGCTTTTGGAGTAGCCAACGGTCAAACGGGCATAACTTTTCGTACAAGTTGACCCACGACACGGTCTACCTACCAAATCGAAGCTCTCGCAGAGATCTACACTTCTTACTGGGGTTTACCCCCATAACAAGCTGTTTTCATCCTAAAAAATCGACATTTAGTATCCTTTCGGGGACATCGAAGGTTGTGAGTACTTACTTTTTATTTAGTTTCTTATTTCTTTGCTTAACTTTCTATTTTTCATTTATTTCTTTTTAGTTCCCGCACTACTAATCCAAGACGCAAGTCTTGGTACTTTCGTGTGTTTTTGTTGTTGCTAGGTTTTCGCTTTAGTCTCCTTGTCTTTTTGTTCTAATGGCCCATCTCGAGGGTTTTAGCACCGTCCGACCTCCGTTTTACAACGGAGATGACCTCCGTTTTACAATGGAGATGACTTCCGTTATTGGAAGGGTTGGATGGAATGCTTTCTCAAAACCCAAATCGAGATGTGGATCATAATCCAAACGGGTTTCACACTTCCGACTAATGAAATGGGTGACTCCTTGGATTATGATCAATGGACCGTTGCAACAAAACGACAAGTCGAAGCCAACGCCAATGCAACACAAATTCTCCAATGCGGCCTATCCAAGGAGGAGCTAAATCGCGTCGGCCCCTTCATAAGCGCAAAGGATCTTTGGACAAAACTAATCGAGTTACACGAAGGATCGGATCAAGCTAAGGTTTGCAAACGTGATTTGTTGTTCAATAAATTGTATACACTAAAAATGCAGGAACACGAGTCCGCGACGCAACTCCATGCCCGTGTCCAAGACATAGTCAACAACCTACACGCAATCGGGCAAAAGGTCGAAAACCGTGACCTTATAAGGTATGTCCTAAACTCTTTTCCGAGGACTACCTTGTGGGCATCCATGGTCGATGCCTACAAGGTCTCCAAGGACCTTTCTAAAATTAGGTTAGATGAACTCTTTTCGGATTTCGAATTACATGAACAATCCAACTCGGAACCCGAGAGGGGTATAGCCTTGTTTGCAGGTTCAAGGAAGAAGAAAATCGCAAGCAAGCCACCACCAACCGAGGAGGAAGACGAGTCCGAAGAAGAAGTTGACCCGGAGTTGACTGCCGAACTAATGAACCTAGCTCGAAGGATAGCCAAGGGACGAAAGCGAACCACGACTCGACCCAACCAAGGTAAGCCTAAAAGTTCTAATATTAGGTGTTATGAGTGTAACAGGTTTGGACATATCAAGTCCGAGTGCCCCAAGCTCAACCACCAAGCACCTAAGAACAAGAAGGCCCTCAACGCGACATGGGAAGAAGCGTCATCCGAAGAAGACGAAGACCACGTCTTCATGGAGAAATCGATTGAGTCAGACACGGAGACCGAACCTGAACATGAGTCAGAACCTGAGGATGACTCAGACTACGAAGCTACCTTCAAGTCAAGCCACGGATACGCATCCGGTTCAAAAGATACCCTTAAGGCGAGTCGAAATTTATTTAATGCTTTACATAGTACGGTTAGGTTTCTATCTAGGAAATTAGCTAAGTCCGAGTCCAAGGTCGAGACCCTGGTTGAGGAAGTTAAACTCCTCAAACACGAGGTCTCCCTAACCTCTTCGACTAGTCGAGTTCAAGAGAAGGACACAACTCGGGTTGAAAAACTCGAAGTTGAGAACTCACTCTTGAAAAGTCAAGTCGAAGATCTTAGGAATACGTTGGAAAGGTTTACTTTGGGATCCAAAGGACTTGACCTCCTACTTGGATCGCAAAGGGCCGTGTACAACAAGGCCGGACTAGGGTTTAGCTCAAACACGACAAATAAGTCGTATATGTCAATCGTAAGTAGACATAAAAAACATGTCCAAGCATGGGTCCCTAAGACCACTTTGATTTCAACTCTAGGATCCAACTCGTACTGGGTTCCCAAGGACCAAATCCACTATGTGGATAGACCGAACCGATTCAACGATCTAGGGGGAGCCAGTACAAAACATGTTTGTGTTTTAACTTAGTAATTGCATGCTTAGATTTTTTTTGTTTTGTTTTGTTTTTTTTTTAACTCACTTAGAACACGCAAATAACCAATTAAAATCCTTCGAAAAGATTGAGCCTCGGGGAGCCTCTTTTCAAATAACCAATTAAAATCCTTCGAAAAGATTGAGCCTCGGGGAGCTTCTTTTCAAAAATAACTAGTTAGACGAGGAAATAGTCATAGGTGAGTCAAATAATCATTTTCTTGAAAATGTCTTTGTCTAAGGAAGTGGTCGATGATCCGATAAAAGAAGGCCCCTGTGCCTCGTCACGACCTGGAAGCCATAATCTTGAAAAGGTAAACTTGACAAGCCTAGGGTCAAATCCAAATCTAACATAAAATTACTTAAACCTAAATCCACTTAATCAATTTAATTGGAAATCATCTCAACATAAAATTACTTGAACCTAAATCCACTTAATCAATTTAATTGGAAATTATCTCAACATAAAATTACTTAATCAATTTAATTGGAAATCATATCACAAAAATCTAACATCCAATCCAACCACCTTGTGTGTAGGATCAATGGATGTTGGACAGCGGTTGCTCCCGACACATGACCGGGGATCAACTCAAATTCACAAAGCTTCGATTCAAACGACAAGGATCGGTAGCCTTTGGGAATAACGGCAAGCTCAAAATCATCGGATCAGGTGATATCGAGCTTAACTCGAACTTTGTTATTAAAAATGTGTTACTTGTAGAGAATTTTGAATATAACCTGCTTAGCGTAAGCCAATTATGTGACAATAACTATAAGGTCGTATTTTTAGAAAATGAATGTGTCATTAAAACAAATGAAACAGCTAAAACAATACTCAAAGGAACTAGGACAAATAACATTTATACAATGAACTTAATCAAATCCTCAGCCAAATGTCTTATGACACAGGAAGAGGAATCATGGTTGTGGCACCGACGACTCGGTCACTCGCACCCAAGACTCGTCCACAAGATGAGTCAGAGTGGCTTAGTCAGAGGTTTACCCAACCTCAACAACTTGGTTAATAAAATCTGTAATGCTTGTCAACAAGGAAAACAACCTAGGACACGAACCTACAAAACCCCCGGCAACCCCAATTAGCGAGCCGATTCGTACTAAACCTAACTCTGATCCGGAGATTAGCTCTAGTGTTAATCCTAACCTAAGTCAACCAAATCACTCTATTTATCAAGTGATAGATGACTCGAACCAAACTAGAACTCAAACGAGTCATCCTATGGATCAAGTTGTAGACTCAAACCCAAATCCAACTAGGACTCAAACGAATCATCCTATCGACCAAGTGATAGGTGATCCTAATCTTGGAGTTCGAACTAGAGCATCCTATAGGAACCTTAGTCAAATTTCCTTAATTTCAAAGATAGAACCCAAATCAATTGAACAAGCTCTTCTTGATCCCGATTGGATTATTGCAATGCAAGAAGAGCTAGCTCAATTTACTAGGAATGAAGTGTGGGAATTAGTACCACCACCTAAAGACAAAACGATAATTGGAACAAGGTGGGTGTTTCGGAATAAGCTTGATAATAAAGGTGAAGTAGTTAGAAACAAGGCTAGGTTAGTCGCCAAAGGGTTTAGTCAAGTCGAAGGCTTAGATTACGACGAAACCTATGCCCCAGTAGCTAGACTCGAATCCATTCGAATGTTGCTAGCTTATGCTGCACATCGAGGATTTAAGCTGTTTCAAATGGATGTTAAGTCGGCATTCCTAAATGGATACATTAAAGAAGAAGTTTATGTTAGCCAACCCCCCGGATTCGAAAATCTAGATAAACCCGACCATGTTCTAAAACTTAAGAAAGCTCTCTATGGACTTAAACAAGCTCCTCGAGCTTGGTACGAGAGACTTTCAATCCATCTCAAGTCAAAAGGGTTTAACCAAGGTTTAGTTGACCCAACTCTCTTCGTAAAAACCTTAGGTAAAGAAATATTCATAGCTCAAATTTACGTAGAACATAATTTTTGGAACCTCTAACTCACTTACTAAGCGAGTTCGTTTCACTCATGGAAAGTGAGTTCGAAATGAACTTGGTAGGCGAGTTAAGTTTCTTTTTAGGTCTACAAATTAAACAAACTAAGGATGGTATATACCTATATCAACAAAAATACACTAAGGAGTTGATTAAAAGATTTGGAATGCAAGACGCTAAGATAATAAACACCCCGATGGCGATTAATGTTAACATAGGAGAAGACCTAGAAAGTAAGTCCATTGACTTAAAGTACTATAGGAGCGGGATAGGAAGTCTCCTATACTTAACTGCGAGTCAACCCGACATCCTATTCGCAGTAAGTATGTGCGCAAGGTTTCAAACCTGTGCTAAGGAGTCTCATCTAACCCTAGTCAAGCGTATCCTTAAATATCTAAAGGGTACACTTAATGTCGGTATTTGGTATCCTAGATCTACCGAGTTCGAACTAACCGGCTACTCCGATTCGGACTATGCCGGTAGTAAGCTCGATAGAAAGAGCACGAGTGGTTGTTGTCAACTACTCGGCTCGAGTCTAGTGAGTTGGTGCAGTAGGAAGCAACATTGTGTTGCCTTATCTACCACCGAAGCCGAATACATTGCGATGGGTGAGTGTGTAACTCAGCTTCTTTGGATGAAGCACACTCTCCGAGACTTTAGGTTGGACTTCACCAAAACTAAAATTTTCGTAGACAACATAAGTTCGATAAATCTAACTAAGAACCCTATATGTTATTCAAGAACAAAGCATATAGAGGTAAAACACCATTTCATTCGAGAACATGTAGCCAATGGCTCCATACAACTCGAATATGTTGACTCGAAGTCTAACCTAGCAGACATTTTTACTAAACCACTACCCGAAGCCGAATTTAGTCTCTTGAGACGAAAATTGGGCATGTGCGTAATAGAATAGGAACTTGCAAATTATATTTTCTTACTACTATTTCTTACTTTTTTTCATGGAACTAGCATAGGACATACCTTAGATATCATGCACCTATAGATTTAAGGAGCCAATACATCTCACAACACATAGGACTAATGTGTTTGTGTACATAGCCACGTAGATGGGCGTGAGATGTTAGGACCTTACTCCTGGTTCCAGATGTAGAGCTAGTGCATCGCTATGAACCATGGAGTATAATCATACATACTAACCGACTCTGACCAGGACTGGTTGATCTTTTATATCAATCAAGCCAAATATGAGTCGAACATTTTATAGATGAACTTATTTTCAGTATATTATTTTCAAAATAATGTGGAACATGCTTGGATTTTAAAATTAACTTTTTTTCCACACACACCCCTTACACTTTTCGATATACGGCAAAAGGGGGAGAAAAAGGCCAAAGTTAAGGGGTCAAAACAAAATTTTTTACCAAAAGTTAAAACTTATTTAACTTTTGACAAAAGTTAAATAATTCTTAACTTAAACGTATTTGTGCCATCTACGTTTTACTTAAACGTATTCTATAACTTTTAACAAAACTTTATGTCATTAATGTTTTACTTAAGGGGGAGAAAGGGCTTAACTAAAATATTTTACTAAGGCCAACTTTAAGTAATGTTAATTACTTAAAGCAACCCCCAAGGGGGAGGATTAAGGTCTTTCTTCAAAGACTCACCCTCGGTCTAGGGGGAGGTTTCCTCAAGGGGGAGTATTTGAAGAAAATCCTTACTACTCCAACTTAATCTTCATATTTTTTGTTTCTCATGCACATTATTATTCTTCATGCTTGCTATTTACTTAACTTTGTATGTGGGTTTGCCATAAATCAAAAAGGGGGAGATTGTTGGTGCAGTAGGCACCTAAGTCGAACCTAAGTTTTGATTATAGCAAACGATACAAAGTTAAGCATATATTGTTATCTCACGAGCTAAATCAAGTGTGTAGAAAAGTCTCAACGCTGGAGCTGAAGGCTAGCGACACCCGGAGGAAGTCGCGGTGGTCGGGCGACACTCAAGAGACTTCGGAGGGAGCCGAAGGAATTGAGTGGAAGGCCGGAAGCAAAAGCGACACATAAGTATCGAGGTAAGCTCGTAAGTGAGGTCGTATCCTCTTTACGGGGATGATCTTAGGCGACGATCCGACCCAAGACTTCCCATGGAAGGACTATGTTGAGATCGGACGGCAAGTCACCGTCGAATCCACTTATATTTTGAGCTAACTCCTTTTTTAGTCAAAAATCGTGGCCGATCAGCCGCTCAACCAAGGATTCAACCCATTTTTCAAGGAGTTTTGTGCCCAATTCCTATTGGTTGAAGACCCATTCGATGAGGGGCTTAAAGGCTATAAAAGGAGGGCCAAACCTAGGGTTTCATTATCAATTCTAAGTGCTCAAAAGCTTCCTGTATTCTGCGACTCTCGGCGACTCTCGACAGCGAAGTCTTGCCAACAACCCTAGCTTAAGTTCTTTCTTTTTAGTTGTTGGTATAATCCTTGTTTTCAATATTGCAATTATTTTACTTGAGATTTTTCTATCGTTGCATTTTACTTTTAATAGAAGAGAGGGTTTGTCTCTCTATCATTTTGCTTCGAAAATTTTTTTGTAATCGTCAAACTCCTACCTCCAACGAGGAGGAGTGTTTTAGTGAATTGCCCTCCGTACACGGTCTAGGACAGTTAGGGCCTTGCCTTAGATGTGTGAAGGCTACACAAGTAAAAAAATAAACTTGTCTCTTTTTGTTTCATTTATCTTTCCGCTGCACTTATTTGTTTTGATACGAACTCGTAAAAGAAGAAAAAGGTTTTGCGCTATTCCCCCCCCCCCCCTCTAGCGCTCACTTCGATCCTACAGTTTCATGCCATACTATATATGTATATGATGTTATCATGATGTTAGTTAGACCTTGTACAAGTTGTTTTAGGGTTTGAATTCTTAAGTTCCCCCTTGGAAGTTTTTTGCCAAACCATGTTTATGCTTGCTAATGATGTTTCATACCATACTATATATGTATATGATGTTATCATGATGTTGGTTAAGACCTTGTACAAATTGTTTTTGGATTTGAATTCTTAAGATCCCTCCCTTGGATGTTTCGGCCAAACCATGTTCATGCTCACCAAAGATCTTCCATGCCATGATATATCTATATATGATGTTAACATGTTGATAGTTAGATTTTGTACAAGTATGTTTGAGTGTTTGATTTCCTAAGACCTTCCCTTGGATGTTTTGGCCAAACCAAGTTCATGCTCACCAATGATCATCCATACCATGCTATATGTATATATGATGTTAACATGATGTTAGTTAGGCCTTGTGTTAGTATGTTTGAATGTTTGTTTTCTTAAAACCTCCATTAAGGGTTTCGGCCAAGACCAAGAATTAGGGTGAGGAAGAGATTCCAAGCCCCTCTATGGTTGCTAAGAATCCCCAATGTTCGGTAATATGTGATGGTATTGGTTATCATCCTTAAAACATTCTTATTCTTACTAATGATTCTCCATGCCATGATGTATATGTATATATGATGTTGACATGATGATAGTTAGACTTTATAATAGCATGATTTGTTTATGCCACTATCTTATGTCCATGTTAATTGTATTAATGTATGCATATGTTATGCTCATTGTGTCATGATGTACAAGTATGTATGATGAAATGCCTAAATTGTATTAATGTATGCTTATGTTATGCTTATCGCGTCATGATGTACAAGTATGTATGATGAAATGCTTAAGAGACACTTCTCTATGAATGGGGACTAAGATGTTGGCGATTTCCCTTGTCGAGTCCGTGAGGGGAAACTTCGCTTCCCCTTCACCTCGGTTGCTTAACCATGGTGATCCCTTCGATGTCCCCGGATTAAAAATTTAATCCTAGACAAAAGGGATTCCCAAATCAACCAAGTCATCGCCGTGCTATTCGTTTAGAGAGGTCACTTGAACAAACTAGTCATTCAAGCGACCATCCTCTATTCTACGAGTAGCCGCGGAATAGACGATGTTCGGATCGCCGGTTTTTGTGTTTATACTCGGGATCCAAGTATTATTTAGCCTATTTACAGAAATATAACATGCTTATATTTTGAAAAACAAACACAAGCAATGAATAAAAGAGATAGAAGGATAGTTATACCTCTTGGTCTTCTAATGTATGACCCTCCTCCTTTTGGACGTCATGTGGGCGACGATCCACCAAAAGTCGAAGCTCCTAGATCGCAAAACTTCCTTCCTTGCTTTTCCCAAGCAAGAGGAAGAAGAGAAACAATGTTTTTCTCCTTCAAAAACTCAACCAACAAGGAGCTATCAAAGCCCTTGCCGCCGACCAAGTAGAAAGAGAAGGAGATGGTGGAAAACTACCAAGACACCAAGGGAAACCCTATATCTTGTTTCCACCACCTAAGGAGAAGAAGAAGGAGGCTTTGGGTGCCGGCCAAGGCTGGAAAAAAGCTGGGAGAAGCTGCTGGACGTTGGCACAAAGAGGAAGAAGAAGAGAGAAAGAACCTTCCTTATTTGGTGTCACCCTAGCCTCAAAACCCTAACCCTAATTCCAATCCTATCTCAACTAGGATTACCCTATTCTTTCCGCCCAAGCCTTGCTCCCTCTCTATGATCATGTTCACGCCAACCCCATGCCACCTTTCATAGAGTTTGGGGATAAGCCATGAATTAATCTCCTCCATTGGTTCTAGGGATTTAATCTCAACCGTCGGATCTAGAGATTTAATCTCAACCGTCGGATCTTAGAGATTTGTTTCTATCCATTGGATCTAATCTTCTTGAGGTGTTAATGGGCTACATTAGGGACCATGAGGAGGAGTTGGGTCTTGGCCACCCATGGATCAAGCCCACATAAAGTCCGATCCACTAATGATGATCCAATCCACTAAAGGTTCATCATTGATCTACCTCACCAACCCCCATATGATAATATAGGCTCCATATATTATTTGTACATTTTCTCCCCGTGTTTAAGATCTCGAATGTCCGTCGATTAATTAATTTACTAACTATTAATTAATCGACATCTAACTCCATGAGTAGTACCACTCAACCTTTTCATCATGCCGGACCAAGTCCATCTGCAGGGTTTACATGATGAACCTTATGAGCTCCTCAAGGGGACATCATCATCCTAATATATAGGACACGGTTTCCTCCTATAATCAACGACACACCATATAAATAATATCATCTCCCAACTTACTGAGCCTATCGATTTAATCTATAAATCTCGCCCATTGGTAAATCAAAGAGATGACTACTAAGTATATGTGCCCGTTATTATATCGGGATTAAGAGCATGTACTAAATAATATCTGATGTCCGATTCGATTATGTAGTCAGTAATAAATCGAATCACCTCTATATCGGTCCTGCTCAATACACACAAAGTGCACTAGTGTGATTTTATGGTCAAGACAAACCAATACCAAATTACACTACAACCATTCCGATGGTTTGTCCAAAGTCATCTCGGTTGTGAGCCTTTACTTATACTTTTCAAGGGGCCGATAACATGATCTCCTGTGTGACACCACACACCATGTTATCTACAATGTAAAGTATGAGACAATTTTGCATAACCATAAAAATATGCAAACAATGATCATGTGATTCTTATTTCAAAATAAAAGATGTTCATACAAAAGATAGACTTTTCAGTATACATCTCTATAATCTCCCACTTATACTAAAAGACTATGCTGTTCTCAAAGTGCCATACATCTGATCCCCATTCCCTCCACATGCCTATCAAAAGCTCTCGCCGGAAGGGCCTTAGTAAAAGGATCTGCCAGGTTATCCTCCGATGCAATCTTGGCCACAACAACTTCTCATCTCTTTACGATTTCTCGTATCAGGTGGTACTTGCGCTCTATGTGTTTACTAGCCTTATGGGCTCGTGGTTCCTTCGAGTTTGCAACTGCACCACTATTATCACAATAAATTGTGATAGTTCTGGGTAAACCAGGAATCACATCCAAGTCCATCAGGAAGTTCCTGAGCCATACAGCTTCTTTGGCCGCCTCAGAGGCCGCCACATACTCAGCTTCCATGGTGGAGTCCACCATGCAATTTTGCTTGACACTCCTCCATACAATGGCTCCACCTCCCAAAGTAAACACAAAACCTGAGGTAGACTTACTATTATCCCTATCAGATTGGAAGTCGGAATCCGTGTAACCCACAGGGAGTAATTTGTCTGCCCGGTAAACTAGCATATAATCCCTAGTCCTTCTCAGGTACTTCAATATATGCTTAACCGCAGTCCAATGTCCCTGTCCTGGATTACTCTGATATCTACTGACCATGCCCACGGCAAAGTATATATCTGGTCTCATACAGAGCATCGCATACATGAGGCTTCCTACTGCCGAAGCATAAGGAACCGCCTTCATCTCCTCTCTCTCCTCAGATGATCTAGGACACATCTCCTTAGATAAAGGAACTCCATGCCTGAAAGGTAGAAAACCCTTCTTGGAGTTCTGCATGCTAAAACGCTCCATAATCGTGTCTATGTATGAAGCTTGGGATAAGCACAACATCCTTTTCTAGCGATCCCTTGATCCCAAGGATGTGTCTCACCTCTCCCAAGTCCTTCATATCAAACTATTTGGACACCCATACCCTTACGTCCGATAACACTTCGATGTTGTTGCCAACCACCAAAATGTCATCTACGTATAGTACAAGAAATACCACTACGTTTCCGTCACATCTCTTGTATACACAAGACTCATCCGGACTTTGAATAAATCCATAAGACTGGATTACCTCATCAAAGAGAATGTTCCAAGGTCTTTGAAGCTTGCTTCAATCCATAAATGGACCGATTAAGCTTTCACACAAGATGCTCTTTGCCCTTAGCAATGAATCCTCTCGCTGTTGCTTCATAGATGGTTTCTCAAGACTTCCATTAAGGAAAGTCAGTTTGACATCCATATGCCACACCTCATAATCCATATGAACCGCTATGCATAAGAGCTTCAGACTGACTTGAATCCATAGATTCAATCTCAAGATTCATTGCACTTTGCCAAGATATCGCATCTTTATCTTGGATTGCCTCATCATATGTCCAGGATCAGTTCATGTTCGCCAGTGACCAAATCAAAGATTCTCCCAAGAACATGAATCTATCAGCCGTCTAACAACCCTCCCACTACGAGGTATCACTGTATCCTCGCGGACACGCGTGACATGTGGTATATCCTCTCAGACGGTGGTACTAAAGAAGTGACTTCCCTTTAACTCCTCCAACACTCTTGGGCTTGTGGCTCATCACATAGTCTTCTCTAGAAATCTGCTTGTGCTAACGATCACCCTCTCGATCCCTAGGACTATAAAACAATCCACCCTTCGCTCTAGATAGCCAATGAACATGCATACTAGACGAGGTTCCAACTTACCAAGATTCCGCCAAAGACATGTGCCGGACTCTATATCCGAATATGTTCAGATTAGGGGCTTTCGCCCAATCTATAACTCTGTGGGAGTAGAAGGTACTGATTTAGATAGAACCAAGTTCAGAATGTATACTGCCATATCTAGAGCATATCCCCAGAACGAATCTGGCAAGTCAGAATAACTCATCATCGATCTGACCATCTCCATAAGAGTCCTATTCCTTCGCTCTGCTACACCGTTCTGCTGGGGTGTGCCAGGTGCAGTCAATTGGGATTGAGTCCCAGCCTCTGATAAGTAGTTCCCAAACTCTCCCAAGAGGTACTCACTACCACGATCAGATCGTAGTGTCATCCATATTTTGAACAATCATCTATGAAAAAGATGAAAAGTTTAAAACTACCTCTTGCCTGGATAGACATAGGATCATACGAATCAGAATGAACCAATTCCAACACATCTTTGGATCTATACCCCTTGGCCTTGAAAGGCCTCTTGGTCATTTTACCCTCCAAGCAAGATTCGCAGGTTGGGAGATGCTCCACCACTAATGAACCCAAAGGTCCATCAGCTATCAACCTTTGAATTTTGCTTAGGTTAATATGACCAAGTCTATGATCCCAAAGATATGTTTGGTTCATCTTCGAAGGTTCTTTTCTCTTATCGGAATTAGAAGATGAGTTAATAACTTCTATTTGCATCATGGGAGCTTGTGGTTCAAGTTATAAATTTCCTATCTAAGTACCTGAATAGATAATGTCCCTATTCCTTTTATAACAAATCTGTCATTAAAAGAAATAGGTTATCCATCCATAATTTAGAAACCGAAATCAATTCTTTCTAAATAAAGGTACATAAAGAAAATTCCTTAGAACCAAAAACTTTATTTTTCTCAAAAGATAAATAAAACATCTTCCACTGCAATAGCCGCCATCTTCATGGCATTGCCCAAGTAAATAGTAATATCCCCTTTAGCTAGTCGTCGGGTTTCCTGGAACCCCTGCAAAGTATTGCAGACATGATTAGTGGCTCCTATATCTACACCTGTGCCAGAGATAACACCGCTAACCATGTTTCAATGACTAGTTCAAAGGATGTATCTTTGTTCTACTTTGGATTGGGACAATCCTTCTTCCAATGTCCATCCTGCTTGTAAGTGAAGTACTTGCCTTTCGGCTTCTTCACTCCTCCCTGAGATCCTCCCACCACATTTGCTCCATCTTGTTTCTCCTTCTTCTTGCCTTTCGGCTTAGAAGCAGAAACCTTTTTGAGCAACCATGGCTTGAGGACATTCTTCGAAGAGTGCATACTTGTACTCCTTAGCAGATAAGACAATATTTGGATTCTTTTCCAATCAACATTCTTTTCCAATCAACATTATTTAGGTACAGTAAGTTTATTTCCTTTAGTATTACAACAAGTGGACTGAAAGTCAATTTTGAAAATCCTAAGAAACACATAGATCATTACTTTAGATTTCAAAAAATTATTGATTCCTCAAACAATAAAATTTTGATATCAACCAACACCTCAACACACCGAGAATATCGCATGCCACGATAGTGTGGACGTATACGAATTCTACATTTGCAAAAGGAGATTTTACCCATTAATTTTATTATCTTATCAACCTTACTTTTTGACAAATAAAATTAATAGTTGGTTCCTCTTTGGCCCTACAAATAAAAGCAGTGACTCCGATGGGGAGGATACTTTTTATTTGTATCTAAGTGTGCACCATTACACGATACTAAGGGAATTATTTCGGATTATGTGCCTTACCGATGTGGAAGTACACACGCTCCTATATAATTTCCAATAACCATTATTTGACCTAGTGATCCACAAACAAACTCATCCGATGGGGAGGAAGGCACTCAGAGCTGACGCGCAAGTTTGTTGCATCACATGTCAAATTGCAATGTAGGCCGCGGGAATTAATTAAAATGTCCCTCTCCCACTTAGTAAATTGACAGTGAGGAATTTTCAAGAATCATATAGATTATTATTTTAGATTTCAAAAAATTATTGATTCCTCAAACAATAAAATTTTAAAATCAACCAACACCTCTAAACACAGAGAATATCGCATGCCACGATAGTGTGGACGTATACGAATTCTACTTTTGTAAGAGGAGGTTTAACCCATTAATTTTATTATCTTGTCAACCTTACTTTTTGACAAATAAAATTAATAGTTGGTTCCTCTTTGGCCCTACAAATAAAATCAGTGACTCCGATGGGGAGGAAACTTATATTTGTATCTAAGTGTTCACCATTACTCGGTACCAAGATAATTATCTCGGGTTATGTGCCTTACGATGGGCAAGTACACACGCTCCTTGATAATTTCCTATAACCATATTTGACCTTGTGATCCGCAAACAAACCCATCTGATATGGAGGAAGGCACTCAGAGCCAACGCGCAAGTTTGTTTGCATCACTTGTCAAATCGTAATGGAGGCCGTGGGAAATAATAAAAATTTCCCTCTCCCACTTAGTAATTTGTAAATGAGGAATTTTCCTAGCCTACGACATGCATATCAAACAAAAACAATAAATATGAAAAATAAATTATTTTCCAACTATTATGGCTTTTGTCTTCAATATGGCTCCCGTCGCATCGCCATCTCGTCCGCTCCTCCTACGCCTTGTACAAGCCCTCCGGAGATCCGAGCCAAGACTTAAACCTATTTTAATTTACATCGATCGATCCTATACTCCACGAGGGAGTGTACATGAAATCTAGATCGAAAGTAAAATAAAATAAAGAGCGGCTAAACAATGCCATATTTAATTTACAAAAAACTAAATACTAGCCTCGTCAACCTCGAGGATTCAACAAAATAAATATTTACACACATACAATCACATACACACACATGGCCATAATAGTCGGATCTTATGCCTGCAACCAAAGAGTTAAACTACGCATATCCTACTATTATCCGGCACATATAATATATGAAAAAGTGCATAAAAATTAACCGAATCCTAAACACACAAAACCGAAAACCTTGGCTCTGATACCAATTGTTGGCGATTTCCCTTGTGGAGTCCGTGAGGGGAAACTTTGCTTCCCCTTCACCTCGGTTGCTTAACCATGGTGATCCCTTCGATGTCCCCGGATTAAAATTTTAATCCTAGACAAAAGGGATTCCCAAATCAACCATGTCATCATCGTGCTATTCGTTTAGAGAGGTCACTTGAACAAACTAGTCATTGAAGCGACCATCCTCTATTCTACGAGTAGCCGCAGAATAGACGATGTTCGGATCGCCGGTTTTTGTGTTTATACTCAGGATCCAAGTATTATTTAGCCTATTTACAGAAATATAACATGCTTATATTTTGAAAAACAAACACAAGCAATGAATAAAAGAGATAGAAGGATAGTTATACCTCTTGGTCTTCTAATGTATGACCCTCCTCCTTTTGGACGTCGTGTGGGCGACGATCCACCAAAAGTCTAAGCTCCTAGATCGCAAAACTTCCTTCCTTGCTTTTCCCAAGCAAGAGGAAGAAGAGAAACAATGTTTTTCTCCTTCAAAAACTCAACCAACAAGGAGCTATCAAAGCCCTTGCCGCCGGCCAAGTAGAAGGAGAAGGAGATGGTGGAAAACTACCAAGACACCAAGGGAAACCCTATATCTTGTTTCCACCACCTAAGGAGAAGAAGAAGGAGGCTTTGGGCGCCGGCCAAGGCTGGAAAAAAGCTGGGAGAAGCTGCTGGACGTTGGCACAAAGAGGAAGAAGAAGAGAGAAAGAACCTTCCTTATTTGGTGCCACACTAGCCTCAAAACCCTAACCCTAATTCCAATCCTATCTCAACTAGGATTGCCCTATTCTTGCCGCCCAAGCCTTGCTCCCTCTCTATGATCATGTTCACGCCAACCCCATGCCACCTTTTATAGAGTTTGCGGATAAGCCATGAATTAATCTCCTCCATTGGTTCTAGGGATTTAATCTCAACCGTCGGATCTAGAGATTTAATCCCAACCGTCGAATCTTAGAGATTTGTTTCTATCCATTGGATCTAATCTTCTTGAGGTGTTAATGGGCTACATTAGGGACCATGAGGAGGAGTTGGGTCTTGGCCACCCATGGATCAAGCCCACATAAAGTCTGATCCACTAATGATGATCCAATCCACTAAAGGTTCATCATTGATCTACCTCACCAACCCCCATATGATAATATGGGCTCCATATATTATTTGTACATTTTCTCCCCGTGTTTAAGATCTCGAATGTCCATTGATTAATTAATTTACTGACCATTAATTAATCGACATCTAACTCCATGAGTAGTACCACTCAACCTTTTCATCATGTCGGACCAAGTCCACCTGCAGGGTTTACATGATGAACCTTATGAGCTCCTCAAGGGGACATCATCATCCTAATATATAGGACACGGTTTCCTCCTATAATCAACGACACACCATATAAATAATATCATCTCCCAACTTACCGAGCCTATCGATTTAATCTATAAATCTCGCCCATTGGTAAATCAAAGAGATGACTACTAAGTATATGTGCCCGTTATTATATCGGGATTAAGAGCATGTACTAAATAATATCTGAGGTCCGATTTGATTATGTAGTAAGCAATAAATCGAATCACCTCTATATCGGTCCTGCTCAATACACACAAAGTGCACTAGTGTGATTTTATCGTCAAGACAAACCAATACCAAATCACACTACAACCATTCCGATGGTTTGTCCAAAGCCATCTCGGTTGTGAGCCTTTACTTATACTTTTCAAGGCGACGATAACATGATCTCCTGTGTGACACCACACACCATGTTATCTACAATGTAAAGTATGAGACAATTTTGCATAACCATAAAAATATGCAAACAATGATCATGTGATTCTTATTTCAAAATAAAAGATGTTCATACAAAAGATAGACTTTTCAGTATACATCCCTACATAAGAGCACTCTTTATGTTATGAAAAGGAACATGATATGTTATGATAAGGAACATGATATATTATTTTACTTTTGTATGGCTTGTACTGGACCCTAGCAAGGTCCTTGGGATGGGCTCCTACGTGCCCCTAGGTCGACAGTCATAGTACGGACCTATTATGGGATCGGCTCCTAAGTTGCCCTAAGTTGACAGTCGTAGTATGGGCCTAGGATGGGCTCCTATGTTGCCCCTAGATCGACGATCGTAGTACGGACCTAGTACCCTAGTAGGTTCGGGATTAGCTACCTCGGGTCTATTTAGGGATGAGCACAAAGATGATGATGTATGTGGTACAATGTAGGGCCCTCAATGTTGAGATTATGTTTAAGTACCTTTAAAATATATGTTTTCAAAGAACATATTGCATATACCCTTTTTCATGTCTATGTGATTATTATGTTTTACGAATTCTAGTTATATGTTCCTAAATTATCATGTTACTAATTTTATATGAATGCTATGCCTATATGTTCCTAAATGCTCATGTCACTACTTTTATATGAATGCTATGCCTATATGTTCTTAAATGATCATGTCACTACTTTTATATGAATGCTATGCATATATGTTCCTAAATGATTATGTCAAGATTTCTATATGAATGATATGCCTATATGTTGTCTAGATGAACATGTCACTATTCTATGTCTAATACCTCATGTATGGCTTTTGTGAGTAGGAAAGGATCTTACTAACCCTATATGCTTATAGTTGCATGTTTCCCTTGTACTACAAAAAAGGGTAAAGAATGGCTAAACTAAAGGGGGTAGCTGGAGGGGCAAAGTGTGTGTGTGGCAGTGGCATGGTAGAAGAGATCTGTTTTATGTTCCAAGACTTATGCATGTTTTAAAGTTTTGCATGTTAGTTGTTAAGAGTTGATCACTACTTGATATTTTGATGGTTGCTACCTGATGTCCATTATGTTGATTATCATTAACTTGAACCAAGTAGTGTCCTTATGAAATGATTATGCATGCTTAGTAAATGTTCACCTGTTACATGGTTAAGAATGTTGAGTTATTTGCATGGTCGAAGGTAAATGCATGTTCCATGTTTTATGTTAAAAAAAAATGTTTAAAGTCTTCCGCTATTTATGCATGCATGTATGGCCACGTTGTGCCGCCCTTCATCCCCCTCTAGATTATGGGAAAGGGCGGGAATGACAGGTTGGTATCAGAGCAGATCTGCCTTTCTATTACACACACATCAAGCTCCTATCATGCCGCTCCAAGTAAGAAATTCTATTCCTAATCTATTTCTTTTATGTATGATAAGGAATGCTTTTAGTTTAAATATGCATGAATAAATGAATGATAATCTTATGCTAGCCTCATTATAATATATGAAGATAAACATGGCTGGGAGACGCAGTAATAGAGTCGATGAGATAGTAATCCCACATGACCTTATTCATGTGGTTACTGAACTCCAGCATCAAGTCACAAAGCAACAACAGGTGATAAATGCTTTAATGAACCAGCGAGGAAACCCTACCACCCCACCAGCAGGTCCTGGCCTGATAGTTCGAAAAGAAGCTTACCTAATCCAGTGGCAGAGGCTGAAGCTGAAAAATTTCTCTGGTACTGGTGAACCATGGGACACCCAAGCCTAGTTCAAGACTGTGGAAAGCATCGTAGAGCTACTCGACTGGCCTGAATATGAGAAGATTAAGTGCGCATTGTTTTGCCTTTTGGGAGATGCCCGAATGTGGTGGGAAAGGGTTAAAGCAAAGAGGCAAGTGAATAAAATGAGATGGACGGACTTCGAATATGAATTTTTCGAAGAATTCTTCCATATGCGGGTGACGAACAAGCATTACGACAAGTTCATCGGGTTCCAGCAAGGTGACCTCTCAGTTAATGAAGCTCTGAAAAGATTCAACCAGCACGTGCGCCTATGCCCAGAGTTGGTCAGTACACAAAGAGAAAGGGTCAGACTCATGCTGAAGATGCTCCGACCCGAGATAGCTCTGAACGTGGCTGGCGGAGTTAATAGACTGCAGACCACAGAGGAGCTGTTCAGTAGTGCCCTGATCACCTAGAACTACCTGAACAATATTAACCAGCAAAAGAAGGCACTGAATAAAGGCAAGAGACAAGCCCAGTCAGGAGGTCAGAGAACCCAGAGTACTTGGAAAGGGAACCACAATGGCAAGAGAAAGCAATGGGATGACTCTAAAGGTGGTCCAGTGAACAAGCAGCCCAAGATCCCTCAGTGTACTACATGCAGGAAGATACATCCCGGAGTGTGCTACAGGGGCACAAATAGATGCTACAACTGTGAAAGGGATGGGCATAGAGTCAAGGATTGTCCTACATAGGTTCAGGCACCTCCTCAGCAGTATAGCCAGTACATGGGTGCTCCTCTATAGCTACACCAGATCCAGGCTGCAATTGATGGTACTCCGATAAGCCAAGGGAGATTGGAAGCCCCGCCAGTTACGACGAATGCAAGGGTATTCTCTCTCACCAAAGAAGATGTGGCAAACATTTCTATGGTTGTCACAGGTCAGATATTTATTTTCTATCAGCATGCTACTGTATTATTTGATACTGGGGCAACACACTCGTTTGTCTCTACACCATTCACGAAGAAGATGGACATGCAACCACAAGCTTTGGATTGCAAGTTCTTAACGACACTGCCCTCGGGAGAAGTGATGCCATCTACTCATATGCTATGAGCCGCAACCATCAGAATCGCAGACAGAGAACTCTACTGTGATCTGATAGTTCTCGACATGCAATATTATGATATCATATTGGGCATGGATTTCTTAAGTAAGTACGGTGATTTGATCGAGTGTCGTAAAAGAAAAGTGGTCTTCCAGCCGGAGGCAGAACTTACGTTTGAATTTATTTGAGAGCTAAGGAATAGAATTGATAATTTTTTTTATCAGCTCTAAAGGCACGCAAGATGTTAGACAGTGGATGCACTGGGTTTCTAGCACATGCGGTTGATACAAGTCAAGCCGAGGACCAGAAGCTAGAATATATCAAGGTTGTATGCAACTACCCAGAGTTATTCCCAGATTAACTACCAGGGTTAGCCCCTGATAGAGAAATTGAATTTAAGATCAAATTGATTCCAGGTACTAACCCGATCTCTAAAGATCCTTACCGTATGGCACCGACTGAATTTAAGGAACTTCAGGGACAGCTACAGGAGTTACTCGACAAGGGACTTATACGCCCAAGTCGCTCTCCATGGGGAGCTCCAGTACTATTGGTAAAAAAGAAAGATGGGTCTATGCGAATGTGCATAGACTACCGAGCGGTAAATAATGTGATGATCAAGAACAGGTACCCTTTACCACGGATTGATGACCTGTTCGACCGGTTAAAGGGTGCCACCGTCTTCTCTAAGATTGATCTGAGGTCTGGCTATCATCAAGTGAAAGTGAAACCAGATGATATACTGAAGACGTCTTTCCGAACAAGATATGAACATTATGAGTTCGTAGTTATGCCTTTCGAAGTGACGAATGCACCTGCTATGTTCATGGATCTGATGAATCGGATATTCTCGGCATTCCTCGACAAATTTGTGATCGTTTTCGTCGATGATATACTGATATATTCGAGAACCCAAGAAAAGTATGCCAAACCCCTGAATATGGTATTGCAGATTCTTCAGGAAAAGTAGTTGTATGCAAAGTTCTCCAAATGCGAGTTCTGGCTCGATCAAGTATCATTTTTCGGTCACGTTATATCCAAGCACGGAGTGATGGTAGACCCAATAAAGATTGAAGTTGTGAGTAACAGGAACAGGCCAAAGAATGCCAGCAAAATCAGAAGCTTTCTCGGGCTAGCAAGCTACTACCGGAAGTTTGTAGAGGACTTCTCTAGAATTGCAGCCCCTATGATAGTTCTCACCAGAAAGAACAAAAAGTATGAATGGACGGACACCTACGAGAAGATTTTCACGGAATTGAAAAGGAGACTGACTAGTGCTCCAATCCTTGCTCTTCCGGACAGTAATGAAGGCTTCGACATGTACAATGACGCTTTCAAGTTGAGACTCTGAGTTGTACTCATGCAGAATGGAAAGGTCATTGCCTACGCCTTTAGGCAACTCAAGGAACATGAAAGGAATTATCCCACTCACGATCTAGAGCTAGCAGCCATGGCCTTTGCACTCAAAACATGGAGGCGTTATCTATATGGAGCTCAGTGTAGGATTTATACAGATCATTAGAGTCTGAAATATTTCTTCACACAGAAAGACCTAAACATGAGATTATGTTTAAGTACCTATAAAATATATGTTTTCAAAGAACATCTTGCATATACCCTTTTTCATGTCTATGTGATTATTATGTTTTACGAATTATAGTTATATGTTCCTAAATGATCATGTCACTACTTTTATATGAATGCTATGCCTATATGTTCCTAAATGATCATGTCACTAGTTTTATATGAATGCTATCCCTATATGTTCCTAAATGATCATGTCACTACTTTTATATGAATGCTATGCCTATATGTTCCTAAATGATTATGTCAAGACTTCTATATGAATATTATGCCTATATGTTGTCTAGATGAACATGTCACTATTCTATGTCTAATACCTGATGTATGGCTTTTGTGAGTAGGAAAGGATCTTACTAAGCTTATGTGCTTATAGTTTCATGTTTCCCTTGTACTACAAAAAAAGGTAAAAATTGGCTAAACTAAAGGTGGCAACAGGATAGGCAAAGTATGTGTGTGGCAATGACATGGTGGAAGAGATTTGTTTTATGTTCCAAGACTTATGCATGTTTTAAAGTTTTGCATGTTAGTTGTTAAGAGTTGATCACTACTTGATGTTTTGATGGTTGCTACCTGGTGTCCATTATGTTTATTATCATGAACTTGAACCAAGTAGTGTCCTTATGAAATGATTATGCATGCTTAGTAAATGTTCACCTGTTACATGGTTAAGAATGTTGAGTTATTTGCATGGTCGAAGGTAAATGCATGTTCCATGTTTTAAGTTTTTTTTTTTTAAAAAGTTTAAAGTCTTCCGCTGTATATGCACGCTTGTATGATCGCGTCACGCCGCCCTTCCTCCCCCTCTAGATTACGGGGAAGGACGGGCGTGACATGGCAATCCGTTTAAGTTATGTAAACAAATAACTATAAATATAAGCAAGGAAAGAATGTAAGTAAAAACATGAGTATAACAACTCCCCCTTAAACATGCAACTCCCTCTTAAGACATGCTAAATTTTCCCTTTTAGCATGATTAACTTAAACCTTATCAATTCTCCCCCTTTGACACCATCAAAAACATTTTCTAAATGTTATACACACATGACATCATCTCTAAGTAGGAAAAATACCAAAAATCAAATAAAACCTGATAAAATTAGGTTACTTTGTACATCAGTCGACTGGTTCAGACTACCAGTTGACTGGCATGCAAATTTCAGTTTTTCTGATTTTCTGGACGAAATTCAGAAATACACTAGAAATTCCAAAAAATTCAAAAAATCGTGAAATTTTGAAAACACATTTCTTTTAAAGTCCTTTATCAGTGAAAAATGAGTTTTTATGAAAATTACTTATATTTTCAATGATTTGACAAAAATCCAAAAGCTTCAAAAACAACTAGTATTTTGATCAAGTTTGTATCAATTTTAACACTTAGTTTTGCTTTAGATTGTTTCAAAACATGAAAACAAAGATTGTAAAGTAAGAAATTGCTTTGAAAATATTTGAAATATCCAACCATGATCTTTGAGCAATATATCTATGAATTAAACATATGTTTTCCCCATGATTGGTCTATTATTGCTCTATTGATAACTTTAATGACCCATCTAAGTGTCATAAGCATTAGTGGACCATTTGTATCATCCTATCATCTCACCCATGCTATGTTTTCAATCAAAGTTAGCCTTATAGTGGGTGTGAGATGTTCCTAAATGTATTTGTACTTAACCAAAATTCTCATGCACTTCTATCTATGGTTAAGTATCACACTAACATACCACATGATCATAAAAACATATATGCATTGATTTCTCATTATGATCATGAAACAAATGTATCAATCAATTTGTAATCATGCATTAGATATAAAATCATGATAATAAGTTAAGTATCACTTGAAGCATGATTTTATCTATTTATGGGTGCATTATCATCACCCAACACTATTCAAAAATTAAGTCCCTGCCATCCTAAGTCAACCAAGTAATACGATATAAATAAAATCCTTATGGTTGACTAACCTAGGTTTTTCTTAACCCTTAAGGATGGATTTAGGAACCCAATACAAGTTCATTCCTATAGGGTTCACTAAATATTCTTTAGGGATCAATTTTCTAGCTATTGTCTTGTTCTTGGCTTGACCCCTAGCAATTAAACATTTATAGGCCTTTTCATTTTTATTACCCTTATATCCTAGGCTTTCCTATTGAAGCTTGCCCTTTGGCTTCCTATAATCATATTAAGGGTGTTAGAGCCAATGGTGAATTTTTCTAGGGCTTTAGTCAAATGGTCTACCTTTTCCCTTAAAGCCCTATTTTCTTCAATGCATGCATCATTAACATCAAAAGGAATATAATCATGTGAGCATGCATTATCAATACTAGAAACATTATCATTAACATTTGAGCATGCTTTTTCTAATTTTTCTTCTAGGGCTTTAATTTCATTTGTCATGCATTTATTTTTTTTTAGCCCTAAACAAATCCCTAGTTAAGCTAGAAATCATGGCAACTATTTCTTGAGTGGGAAGATGTTTTACCATAGTATCCATGTCTTCTTCTTCGAATGAAGAGGATGATGATGAGCCTCCCCCTTCACTTGAGCACTCCTCACTTGAGCTTGCTTCTTCTTTTTCGGAGGAGGAGGTGGAGTCTAGATCATCAAATGCCATTAGGGCAAGAGTTGAGTAGACATGTTCTTCTTCTTCGGATGAGGATGAAGATGGATCATGCCATGTCCTTGCTTTGAGTGCTTTTGCCTTCCCTTTCTCCTTGGCTTTCTTCTCTTCTTCCTTCTTCTTGCTCCCCTTCTTCTTTTATTCTTTCTTCCTCCTTTCTTCTTTACTCTTGTTCAAGAGGGGACAATTATCTCTTATATGCCCCTCTCCATGGCAATAGTAGCATATGATTTTCTTTTTGTGCCTTCTCCTATCATAAGATTTGTTAAATTTTAAATTTCTTAGAGCATGCCTTACCTTCCTAACCAAATAAGCATCTTCATTGCTATTCATTGAGGATGTGGAGGATACTTCATTAGAGGAGGAGGGAGTCTCTTTATTCTTCTTCCCCTTGTTGGCTATTAAGGATACTCCTCTCGATGGTTGAATTCTTTGCTCTTCTACTACTCCTTCAAGTCTTATTTCGTGGATCTCCATTGTTGAGAAGAACTCCTCCAAGGTGCTAACTTCAACGTTCTTTGATATGTAGAAGGAGTCTACCATTGAGCTCCATTTCGATGACCGGGGAAAAGCGTCGATTGCTTTCATAAGCATATACCGGTTCGAAAGTTTTTCTTCTACACTCGTTAGTCCAATTTAAATTTCTTTGAAACGAGAGTGTAGTGAGGTTACCTTTTCTCCCTTTTCAAGTTTAATATTTGTTAGTTGGGAGCGGAAGAGGTCTCTCCTTGCAAGCTTCGCCTCGGAAGTGCCTTCATGAAGCTTTATGAGTTTCTCCCACATTTTTTTGGCGCTTGCACATTCTCCAATCCGATTGATCTCTTGTTGGGGGAGTATGTTGTACAAGTGATGTTTGGCTTTTGAGTTTGCCAAGTACTCCTCTTGTTGCCTTTTGGTCCATCTTGTCTTCTCTATTTGCTCCCCATCTTCATCCCTAGGTATCTCAAAACCATTTTCCATTATTAATAAAATTTCGAAGTCAGTTTCGAAAAATACCTCCATGTGTTTCTTCCACCACGCAAATTCCCCTTCAAACATCGACGAATGAATATAAGAGTCGACCATCCTTGATGTAGTTCTTGTTGCGGCGGTTAGTCCTCGACAAGCTACCTTGGCTCTGATACCACTTGTTCGAACGTTGGTGGTCTGCTAGAGGGGGGTGAATAGCCCTCAATCGTCGTACGATGGAATTGCTTGTCTACAAACAATATTAGCGCAATGGAAACAAAACAAAACAAGAAATTAAGACAACACAAAGTAAAATTAATGCTAACAAATGATATAATGTGGTTCACGGCCTCTCCACTAATCCACGGTCCGATTCGTCTCCGGTGAATCACTCCGAAACCAATCCAATATCGGTCTCTCCCTTTAGCCCAAGCAAGGTGGAGGTAAACCTTTACAATAATGAGAACACTCCTTCTTTTACAATAGATGTGAAAGAAAACTAGGAGAAGGAGTTTCAACTTTGTGGGGCACTTAATAGGATGTTTAGAGCATGAACATTTACCATCTAAAAGCCCCCACCCTCTCTTTTTATAGAGAGGAAGCAAATCTTCCCGTTGGACACTATCAGTCGACTGATGCTTTCATCAATCGACTGATATCGACTCCAACGGCTTCTGACCAGGCCGAATTCGTAGGATCCATGGCTACTTTCTCCAACAGTCGGATTATTAGTCGACTGATGGTATCATTGTTGAGATGTATACTGAAAAGTCTATCTATTGTATGAACATCTTTATTTTTTGAAATAAGAATCACATGATCATTATTTTCATATTTATGATTATGCATATTGTCTAATACATTACATTGTAGATAACATGGTGTGTAGTGTCACACTAGAGATCATGTTATCAGTTCCTTGTAAAGTATAAGTAAAGGCTCACAACTGAGATGATTATGAACAAACCATAGGAATGGTTGTAGTGTGATTTTATATTGGTTTGTCTTGACTATAGAATTACACTAGTACACTTTGTGTGTATTAAGCAGGACCAACTTAGAGGTGATTCGATTTATTACTGACTACATAATCAAATCGGACCTCAGATATTATATTGTACATGCTCTAAATCCCGATATAATAACGGGCATATATACTTAGTATTCATTTCTTTGATTTACCAATGGGCGAGATTTATAGAGTAAATCGATAGGCTCGGTAAGTTGGGAAATAATATTACTTATATGGTGTGTCGTTGATTATAGGAGGAAATCATGTCCTATATATTAGGATGATGAGGTCCCCTTGAGGAGCTCATAAGGTTTATCATGTAAACCCTGAAGGTGGACTTGGTTCGGCATGATGATAAGGTTGAGTGGTACTACTCATGGAGTTAGATGTTGATTAATTAATTATTAGTAAATTAATTAATCGGGACATAGATCTAAAAGATGGGGAGATATATGTACAAATAATATATGGAGCCCATATTAACTTATGGGGATTGGTGAGGTAGATCAATGATAATCCTCTAGTGGAATAGATTATCATTAATGGATCGGACTTTATGTGGGCATGATCCATTGGGTGGCCAAGATCCAACTCCTCCTCATGGTCCCTATTGTAGCCTATTAAACCCTCATGGAGCCTAGATCCGATGATGGAAAATAAAACTCTAGATCCGACGGTGGAGATTAAATCTCTATATCCGATGGTTGATATTAAATCTCTAGATCCGACAGTTGAGATTAAATCCCTAGAACCGGCGGTGGAGATTAAAAGGAGGCTTAAGCCTAACTCTATAAATAAGGTGTTAGTGAAAACCCTAGAGCCAATCATGTGTGATTGTTGTATCGACTTTATTGTATCATATTCCTATTTATAAAGGCATGGTTATTATATTTACTTGTATTGGTGCCAAATAACTAAATATAATAATGTCCTTGAGTAGTAGGTTCTTATCTATATCAATCGATTGGTTGAATCGTTAATGAGATGATATAGAGAACACTACTCTTAATCATTCCTAGTTGAGTATTAACATTCAGGGACAATGTTAATGCGTAGAGACTAGCATGTAGGTCAACATGATGACTTGATCTCACAAGTCATGGATATGAGATATCAAGTTGACACATGGGTATGCATTGGAGAATGTATACTGAATGACCCGCCATGAGAAAGTATCATGGATCGTTATATGAGTGTCATATACTTTCTCATGTGGCTATTAGTATGACTATTAGTCCTTAGACCTGATGTCACCATGGTTCCCTACATAAGGAGTTGCATACTTTGGCTTCGTCAAACGTCACCCGTAAATGGGTGGACTATAAAGGCGATTACTGGGTATGTAACAAATTATGCAGAGGGATGTGAGTGATGTAGATGGGATCTATCCCTCCTATATGACGGGGGTGACATCGATATTCTTGATAGAGTTAGACCACGAAGTGCATGGCCATGCCCAAATGAGTCAATATGAGATATTGAGCTCATTTGATTAGAGTGAGTCTACTTGGAGTTCAAGATTTATATTGTACCGAGGATGACACAGTCTATGCCTCGATTGGTCAATCTAAATGTCAAGGATAGAGGGACATTGTCACATATTATGAGAGTCACAATTAGTAGTCACAAAGGTGATGTTGGAGCTCAACATTCTTGTAACTTGGGTAGCAATGATGTGTTGCTAGATACCGCTCATTGCTTATGTTCCTAAATCGGTTTAGGGACATTGCCAACGTTACAAGAACCTATAGGGTCACACACATAAGAGCAATTAGATGGAGATTAGGTTCATATGATGAACCATGAGGATTAGGTTCATGGGATGAACCAAATTGGATTAAGAGTAATCCAAATTAGACTAATTGAGTTAGACTCAAGTTAATTCAAGTGTTGAATGAGTCTAATTTAGATTTGATTCATCAAATCAATTTAAATTAATGAATAAAGATTCATTAAATTAAATTGACTTGAGTCAAGTGGTTAGATTTGATCAACCATGGGAGATTAGAGGTCAAGTTTGACTTGACTTGAGAGGGAAGATGAAAGGTCAAGTTTGACTTGACCAAATGCCATGTCATGATGATGACTTGGCATGGCCGGCCAATGATGATGCTCCACATCATCATTGACTTTGTCAATTGGTGCCACATCATGAGGGAGATCAAGGGTCATGGGAGTTACATGCATGCATGTAACCCCCTTCCTTGAAGTGGCCGGCCACTTTAGGGGTTATGGGAATTCATTTTGTGAATTATTACTTCATCTTCAACCTTGGATCATCTTCCTCTCAAGCTCTCTCCCTCTCCCAACCTCCTTGGCCGAAATTCCTAAGGGAGTGCTAGCACACTCTAAGGCATTTTTCTCCACCAATTGCTTGTGTGGATACCAATAGAGGAGTGTGCACTTGACACTCTGACGAGCGATAAGCGGCGGCGAAGGGCGTCGCTACGAGGGTAACGTTCTAACCTCTTAGATCTAAGGTAGATCTAGGATTTTAGTAAGTACATACATATTTTTATAATTTTTATACTTCGCACGGATCCGTGGCCGGGGCTTCCGAGGTTTTCGCAACGCAAAAAGCGGTTTTTGCGGCTCGGAAAAACCCAACAGTGGTATCAGAGCCACGTGCGAAGCATGTATGTGTTTCAATTTTGTAGTTTTTATATTAGATATAAAAATTACAGATTTATATGTTTCTATAAATTTCCTAATTTTTATAGAATTTTTGGGTATTTTTCTCGTAGAGTCGAAGCAACGAGTGTTGGGACACTCGTAGGCTTCAACCGTCGAGAAAAAACTCTCCGAATCGGCGAGTTCTCACTTTAGGTTTTTGGTACAGTGACTTAAGTCACTGTTAGATCATCGTAGGGACACTCACGAAGTTTGTTTTGTGAGTAGGGGCGCAGCCCCTATCCCCGAAAGGGGCTTTGTCCCGCGATCGCGCCTAAACCGCTTATCGGAAAGCTACTGAGAGGTGACTCATTAATTTGAAAAATAAAATTAGGAAAAATTATAGAAATTTCTGTAAAAATACATAATTTAGAATTATGTATAATTCTGTGATTGTCATGGCCCAATGACCCCAATTCGATTGGATTATGTGTGTTGTAATTCATAATACGGCCTGCGTGCCGTTTTGTGGTTGTGCGTGTTGTATAGTGTATGCGACCTGCGCGTCGTACCTCTTCTTTTGAT
This sequence comes from Wurfbainia villosa, assembly GCA_025175895.1. Lineage (NCBI taxonomy): Eukaryota > Viridiplantae > Streptophyta > Magnoliopsida > Zingiberales > Zingiberaceae > Wurfbainia > Wurfbainia villosa. The sequence continues at coordinate 6,429,445 of CM046003.1, read as the reverse complement.
ATTCTAGTTGTAAATAGTTTTAGACTCGAATGTAACTCGAGTTTCATATTTGTAATGTACAAAAATGGAGCGGTGGAAAGTCCACTTGAAGACGAGGTTACGAGAAGGGTGACGACGACACATGGCGGTCAAAGGAAGCGCTTGGAGAAGCCGCTAGCCTTAGGTTGACCGTCCGATCTTCTCATTGGCTTGAGAAGATCGTAGTAGGGCCATGACTATATCACATTTAATTATATATATATATGTTGATATATATATATATATATATATTTAGTTGATTTTGCTTGTATGTATGTGATGCATGCTAGTAGAATAAAGTTTGTATGTATATGATGCATGCTAGGATAATTTTCTTATATGTATATGATGCATGCTAGAATAATGAATGTATGTATGTGATGCATGCTAATATAGGATAATAAAGGCCTAAATGCGTATAAGATACACATTACGATTAGATTAGATCATAATCGAATCAACTCGAAAATGCCTACCGAGCTTTGATACCCATCACTACCTCGATCATTTGTTGTTGTTGAATCTGCCAAAGCAGAGCAATGCATATTATCTTGGTAGGGTGCGGAGGGACAATCTTAGTCCCGCCTATCACGCTTGGGTTAGAGTAATCTCAATTAGATTGAGCAAAATTAGTTAACTCAATTGGATCGAGTAGAACTATAGGCATATTCCAATTGTTGGAAAGATAGGTTAAGATCGCATTTACACTAAATCTTGGGCGATTTAGCCAAAGCTAACTCAAGGTATTTTGTAAATGTGGGTCTTGATCCTATAAACAAGAGTTTCATAGAGATGTAATCGGTAATGTATTACCCACCGATCGTACTAAGTCTTGGGCGATTTAGCCAAAGCTAACTCAAGGCTTAGTATGATGTGGATCTTGTCCTGCAAGAATTATAGCTAGTTTGTATGAATCTAGTAATGTGGTTTGACCACATCAATAACTCGATTCTACAAAATTCCTATAATTAAAGGGGAGCATCATTTGATTAAAGGCCTAATTAAATGATAAAAGGAATATGATATTAATTCTGCATTGTATGTTGTAGATAACTATGTCGATAAACACGAACACTCTTCTACGATCCGTCCTTGAGAAGGACAAGCTCAATGGAGCAAATTTCTGGATCGTACAGAACTCGAGAATTGTTCTCACCTAAGAAAGAAAGCTATACGCCTGGAGCAGCCCATTCCGAGGCACCTCCGCCACGCCTCTGAATGACAAAGATGCTTACAAGAAGCATCAAGATGATGCATTAGATGTGTCATGTCTAATGCTCGCGACCATGAACTCTGAGCTTCAGAAGCAACACGAGTTCATGAATGCTTATGATATGGTTGGACATCTTCGTCAACTATATCAAGGACAAGTTAGGCTTGAGAGATATGAAGTTTCTAAGGCATTATTTGGGTCCAAAATGCAAGAAGGGACTCTCGTAAGTACATATGTACTCAAGATGATTGGGTACGTAGAAAACCTACAAAGGCTGAGATTCCCATTTGGCCAAGAGCTGGCCACTGACCTGATCTTGGAATCTTTGCCACAAGCCTTCAATCAATTTGTCATGAATTATAACATGAATGAAATTGATAAGCCATTGCCTGAAATGCTCAGCATGTTGAGAACTGCTAAGCTTAACCATAAGAAGGGAAAATCTGACACCATTTTGATGGTGCAGAAGAAGAAAGGCAAGGGCAAGCCTAAAGGTAAGGGAAAGTCCCAAGCCAAGGGCAAAGGCAAAGAACTTAAACCCAAAGGAGGGGTAGCCAAGGAAGGGGCTTGCTTCTACTGCAAGGAAGCAGGACACTGGAAGCGTAACTGCAAGGCAAACCTGGAAGATCTTAAGAAGAAAAGAAGTGAGACTTCTACTTCAGGTATAAATGTTATAGAAGTCAATCTATCTATTTCTTCATCATGGGTATTAGATACCGGATGTGCATCTCACATTTGTACCAATGTGCAGGTGCTGAGAAATAGCAAGGCATTGACAAAGGGCGAGGTGGACCTACGAGTAGGCAATGGAGCAAGGGTTGCTGCTGTTGCTGTAGGAACTTATGATCTATCTTTGCCCTCTAGGCTTGTATTAGAATTAGATGAATGTTGTTATGTGTCTACCTTAACCAAGAACATCATTTCAGTTTCTTGTTGGGACAAGAAAGGATTTTCATTTATAATAAAGAACAAATGTTGTTCAGTTTATTTAAATGATATGTTCTATTGTAGTGCACCTCTAATGAACGAACTCTACTTTCTAGACTTAGAGAGCCCTATCTATAACATAAGTACCAAGAGGTTCAAGTCAAATGAGTTGAACCAAACCTATCTCTGGCATTGTCGCTTAGGTCACATAAATGAGAGTCGCTTATCTCAGCTCCATAAGGATGGGCTGCTAGACTCATTTGATTTTGAATCATATGAGATATGCGAGTCTTGCCTTTTAGGCAAGATGACCAAGACTCCCTTTAGTGGACACAGCGAAAGAGCAACAGATTTGTTAGGACTTATACATAGTGATGTATGTGGCCCTTTCAATGTTGCAGCTAGAGGTGGTTACAGGTACTTCATTACATTTACTGATGACTTCAGTAGATATGGTTATGTGTATCTCATGACACATAAATCAGAATCCTTTGAAAAGTTCAAAGAATTCAAGAATGAAGTACAAAACCAGCTTGGCAAGAGTATTAAGATACTTCGATCAGATCGAGGTGGAGAATACCTTAGCCATGAGTTTCGTGACTATCTAGCTGAGTGTGGGATTCTATCCCAACTCACTCCTCCCGAACACCACAAAGGGAATGGTGTATCCGAAAGGAAGAATCGTACCCTATTAGATATGGTACGATCTATGATGAGTCACACAGATCTTCCTATATCCTTTTGGGGATATGCTCTAGACACAGCAGCCTTTACCCTTAACCGTGTACCATCAAAGGCTATGATTAAGACACCATATACGATATGGACAGGGAGAAATCCCAAGATGTCTTTCATGAGGATTTGGGGTTGTGAGGCTTACGTTCGACGTCAAGTCTCAGACAAACTGGGACCCAAATCCGATAGGTGCTATTTTGTTGGATATCCCAAGGATACAAAAGGGATATTACTTCTACATTCCCAGTCAGCACAAAGTGTTTGTGGCAAAGACTGGGGTTTTTCTAGAAAGGGATTTTGTTTCTAGAAAAACTAGTGGGAGTACCTTCGATCTTGAAGAAATTCAAGATAAGGACCATAGCACTGAGGCCTTGATGGAGGCTGAAAAGGAACCACAAAGTGTTGTGGGTGATGAGGTTGTTGCACAAAGAGTTGTGGAACAACCACCTATTCAGGTAGACCTACCTCTTTGCAGATCTGATAGGGTATGTCGTCAGCCTGAGAGATACTCATTTCTCTTGTCTGACCATGATGACGTTATGCTCATTGAGAATGAGCCTTCCTCCTATCAGGAAGCTGTGATGAGCCCAGATTCTGAGAAATGGCTAGAGGCCATGAGATCCGAGATGGAATCCATGTACACCAACCAAGTATGGACTTTGGTTGATCCACCTGAAGGGGTCAAACCCATTGGGTGTAAGTGGGTCTTTAGGAGAAAGACTGACATGGATGGACTTACGCATACCTATAAGGGTTGATTGGTGGCCAAAGGTTTCAAGCAAATTCATGGTATTGATTATGATGAAACCTTTTCTCGAGTGGCGATGTTTAAGTCCATTAGGATCTTGCTTGCTATTGCAACATACCACGATTATGAGATCTGGCAGATGGATGTCAAAACCGCATTTCTGAATGGAAACATACTCGAGGATATGTACATGACACAACCTGAGGGTTTTGTAGATCCACATCATACTGGGAAGGTATGCAAGCTGCAAAGGTCCATTTATGGGCTAAAGCAAGCTTCTCTGAGCTGGAATCTTCGATTCGATGATTCGATGATGCGATCAAGAATGAAGATGAACCCTGTGTCTACAAGAGGGTTAATGGGAACACAGTTGTCTTCCTTGTATTGTATGTGGATGACATACTACTACTCATTGGGAATGACATTCATTCGCTACAGTCTGTGAAGACTAGGCTAGGGACGTGCTTCTCAATGAAGGACTTAGGTGAAGCAGCCTGTATTCTAGGCATTAAGATCTATAGAGATAGATCTAAGAGATTGCTTGGCCTAAGTCAGAGTACATACATTGACACGGTATTACTACGGTTTGCCATGCAGAATTCCAAGAAGGGACTTCTGCCGATGTCACATGGTGTGAGTCTTTCGAAGACTCAAAGGCCCACTTCTAGAGAGGAGAGACACCGCATGGATAAGATCCCTTACGCATCTGCTATAGGATCTATCATGTACGCCATACTGTGTACTCGTCCTGATGTCTCGTATGCTTTGAGCATGACGAGTAGGTACCCGATGATCCAAGTGAGCGCCATCGATAGTAGCCAAGAATATTCTTAAGTACTTGAGAAGGACTAAAGAATATTTCTTGATATTTGGAGGCGATGAGGAGCTAGCTGTAAAGGGTTACAGCGATGCCAGCTTCCAAACTGACCAGGATGATTATAGATCACAGTCAGGGTTCGTGTTTTGCTTGAATAGAGGCACTGTGAGCTGGAAGAGTTTCAAGCAGAACATAGTTGCTGATTCTACAACAGAGGACAAATATATCGGTGCTTCCATCTCATTCGAGAGATTATCGATAGAGGAGATGTGAAGATTTGCAGAGTACGCACAGAGGCTAACATCGCAGATCCCTTGACCAAGGCTTTGGCACAGAAAAAGCATGATGGTCACACTAGGTCATTGGGTATTAGATACTATGGTGATTGGCACTAGTGCTAGTGGGAGATTGTTAGTGAAAGCCCTAGAGCCAATCATGTGATGATTGTTGTATGAACTTTATTGTATCATATTCCTATTTATAAAGGCATGGTAATTATATTTACTTGTATTGGTGCCAAATAACTGAAGGTTTTGCCCGGAAGCTCTGATACCAATTGAAGGGATTTCCCTTGTCGAGTCCGTGAGGGGAAACTTCGCTTCCCCTTCACCTCGGTTGCTTGACCATGGTGATCCCTTTGATGTCCCCGGATTAAAAAATTTAATCCTAGACAAAAGGGATTCCCAAAGCAACCAAGTCATCGTCGTGCTATTCGTTTAGAGAGGTCACTTGAACAAACTAGTTGTTCAAGCGACCATCCTCTATTCTACGAGTAGCCGCGGAATAGACGATGTCCGGATCGCCGGTTTTTGTGTTTATAATCGGGTTCCAAATATTATTTAGCCTATTTACAGAAATATAACATGCTTATAAATTAAAAACAATTACAAGCAATGAATAAAAGAGAAAGAAGAATAGGTATACCTCCTAGTCTTCTAATGTATGACCTTCCTCCTTTTGGACGTCGTGTGGGCGACGATCCACCAAAAGTCGAAGCTCCTAGATGGCAAAACTTCCTTCCTTGCTTTTCTCAAGCAAGAGGAAGAAGAGAAACAATGTTTTTCTCCTTCCAAAACTCAACCAACAAAGAGCTATAAAAGCCCTTGCCGCCGGCCAATTAGAAGGAGAAGGAGATGGTGGAAAACTACCAAGACACCAAGGGAAACCCTATATCTTGTTTCCACCACCTATGGAGAAGAAGAAGGGGACTTTGGGTGCTGTCCAATGCTGGAAAAGAGATGGGGGAAGCTGCTGGACGTTGGCCCAAAGAGGAAGAAGAAGAGAGAAAGAACCTTCCTTATTTGGTGCCACCCTAGCCTCAAAACCCTAATCCCAATCCTATCTCAAGGATAGAGGGATTGTCACATACGAGAGTCACAATTAGTAGTCACAAAGGTAGCAATACGTAACTGGACATGAATTAATCTCCTCCATTGGTTCTAGGGATTTAATCTCAACCGTCGGATCTAGAGATTTAATCTCAACCGTCGGATCTTAGAGATTTGATCTCTACTAATGGATCTTAGAGTTTTGTTTCTATCCATTTGATCTAAGCTTCAAGAGGTGTTAATAGCCTACATTAGGGACCATGAGGAGGAGTTGGGTCTTGGCCACCCATGGATCAAGCCCACATAAAGTCCGATCCACTAATGATGATCCAATCCACTAAAGGTCCATCATTGATCTACCTCACCAACCCCCATATGATAATATGGGCTCCATATATTATTTGTACATTTTCTCCCTGTGTTTAAGATCTCGAATGTCCGTCGATTAATTAATTTACTGGCCATTAATTAATCAACATCTAATTCCATGAGTAGTACCACTCAACCTTTTCATCATCTTGGGACCAAGTCACTGCAGGTTTATACATGATGAACCTTATGAGCTCCTCAAGGGGACATCATCATCCTAATATATAGGACACGGTTTCCTCCTATAATCAACGACACACCATATAAATAATATCATCTCCCAACTTACCGAGTCTATCGATTTAATCTATAAATCTCGCCCATTGGTAAATCAAAGAGATGAGTACTAAGTATATGTGCCCGTTATTATATCGGGATTAAGAGCATGTACTAAATAATATCTGAGGTCCGATTCAATTATGTAGTCAGCAATAAATCGAATCACCTCTAAGTCGGTCCTGCTCAATACACACAAAGTGCACTAGTGTGATTCTATGGTCAAGACAAACCAATACCAAATCACACTACAACCATTCCGATGGTTTGTCCAAAGCCATCTCGGTTGTGAGCCTTTACTTATACTTTTCAAGGGGCCGATAACATGATCTCCTGTGTGACACCACACACCATGTTATCTACAATGTAAAGTATGAGACAATATTGCATAACCATAAAAATATGCAAACAATGATCATGTGATTCTTATTTCAAAATAAAGATGTTCATACAAAAAATAATAGACTTTTAAGTATACATCCTTACAATCTCCCACTTATACTAAAAGACTATGCTGTCCTCTTACTGCCATACATCTGATTCTCTTTCCCTCCACATGCCTATCAAAACTCTCGCTAGAAGGGCCTTAGTGAAAGGGTCTACCAGGTCATCCTCTGATGCAATCTAGGCGACAACAACTTCTACCTCCTTTACGATTTCTCGATCGTGGTACCGCTTTATGTGTTTACTTACCTTATGGGCTCGTGGTTCCTTCGAGTTTGCAATCGCACATTATTATCACAATAAATTGTGATAGTTCGGGCAAACCAGAATCACATCCAAGTCCATCGAGCCATACCTTCTTTGGTCGCCAGGCCGCCACATACTCATTTCCATGGTGGAGTCCGCCACGCATTCTCTGACACTCTCCATACAATGGCTCCACCTCCCAAAGTAAACACAAAACCCGAGGTAGACTTATCATTATCCCTATCGATTGGAAGTCAACTGTAACCCAGGTGAGTAATTGGTCCGCCTTGACCAAAGATATAATCCCTAGTCCTTCTCGTACTTCAATATATGCTTTACCGCACCCAATGTCCCCGTCTCGATTACTCGATATTCACGACCATGCCCACGAGAAAGCGTATATCCGTCTCGAGAGCATCGCATACATGAGGCTTCCTACGCCAAGCATAAGGAACCGCCTTCATCTCCTCTATCTCCTCGATGATCTAGGACACATCTCCTTAGATAAAGGAACTCCATGCCCAAAAGGTAGAAAACCCTTCTTGGAGTTCTGCATGCAAAACGCTCCATAATCGTGTCTATGTATGAAGCTCGGGATAAGCACAACATCCTTTTCTTGCGATCCCTTATAACCTTGATCCCAAGGATGTGTCCTACTTCTCCCAAGTCCTTCATATCAAACTGCTTGACAACCATACCCTTACGTCCGATAACACTGATATTGTTGCCAATCAACAAAATGTCATCTACGATAGTACAAGAAATACCACTACGCTCACACATCTCTTGTATACACAAGACTCATCCGACTTTGAATAAATCCATAAGACTGGATCATCTCATCAAACCGATGTTCCAAGACTCGGCTTGTTTCAATCCATAAATGGACCGATTAAGCTTACATACAAGATGCTCTTGCCCTTAGCAATGAATCCTCCGTTGCTTCATGTAGATGTTTTCTCAAGACTTCCATTAAGGAAAGTGTCTTGACATCCATCCGCCACACCTCATAATCCATATGAGTCGCTATGCATAAGAGAATCGGATAGACTTAAGATGGCATATCGCTAAAAGGTCTCCTCATAATCGATACCGCTTTCTGAGTATACCCCTTCGCAACAAGCCTCGCTTTGAAGGTCTCAACCTTCCCATCTAATCCTCTCTTTCTCTTGTAGATCCACTTGCATCCAATGGTTTTTACACCATCGGGTGATTCTACTAGCTCGGACTGATTTGAATTCCATAGATTCAATCTCAAAGATTCATTGCACTTTCCCAAGATATCGATCTTTATCTTGGATTGCCTCGTCATATGTCCAGTGGATCGTTCATGTTCGCCAGGGACCAAATCAGAAGATTCTCACAAGAACATGAATCTATCAGGTTGTCTCACAACCCTCCCACTACGACGACGTATCACCTGTGTATCCTCTGTGACACGCGCGCTGATATGTGGTATATCCTCTCAGACGGTGGTACTAAAGAAGTGACTTCCCTTTAACTCCTCCGAACAATTTTACTCTTGGGCTTGTGGCTCATCACATAGTCTTCCTCTAGAAATCTGGTGTTCGTCTAACGATCACCCTCCGATCTCTAGGACTATAAAACAATCCACCCTTCGCCTCTAGGATAGCCAACAATAAAGCGCATTTCAGAGAGGTTCCAACTTACCAAAGATCATCCTTCAAAGATATGCGCCGGACTCCCCATATCCGAATATGTCTTAGACTAGGCTTTCACCACAACTCGTGGGAGTAGAAGGCACTGATTTAGATGGAACCAAGTTCGTAATGTATACCGCCTTATCTAGAGCATATCCCCGTAACGAATCCGCAAGTCGTAATAACTCATCATCGATCTAACCATCTCCATAAGAGTCCTATTCCTTCGCCTCCGCTACACCATTCAGGGGTGTGCCAGTGCATAATTGGGATTGAATCCCAACCTCGATAAGTAGTTCCTAAACACTCCCAAGAGGTACTCACCACCACGATCCGATCATAGAGCGTTGATACTTTTACCTCGACGCTTCTCCACATCACCTTGAATTCTTCAACTTGTTAAAGCATTCAGACATGATCGTAAATGTATCCATATCTTGAGTAATCGCTATAAAAGAGACGAAATACTCAAACCACCTCTAGCCGATAGACATAGACCACATAAATCAATGAACCAATTCTAACACATCTTTGGCTCTATACCCTTGGCCTTAAGGCCTCTTGGTCATCTTACCTCCAAGCAAGATTCACAGTTGGGAGATCCTCCACCACTAATGAACCCAAAGGTCCATCAGCCTATCAACCTTTGAATTCGCTTAGGTTAATGTGACCAAGCCTAAGATGCCAAAGATATGTTTGGTTCATGTTCGATGGTTCTTTTCTCTTTTCGGAATTAGAAGATGAGTTATTACCTTCAATTTGCATCGTGGGAGGTTTTGGTTCAAATTTCCTTTCAATGTACCTGAATAGATATTCTCCCTATTCCTTTTTATAACAACTCTGTCATTAAAAGAAATAGAATATCCATCCATAAACAATTTAGAAATGAAACTAAATTCTTTCTAAATAAGGTACATAAAGGAATTTTCCATAACCAAAGTTTTATTATTCTCAAGAGATAAATAAAACTTCTCCCACTACAATAGCCGCCACCTTCATGGCATTGCCCAAGTAAATGGTAATCTCCCTTTAGCTAGTCGTCGGGTTTCGAACCCCGCAGGTATTGCAGACATGATTAGTGGCTCTCAGATCTACACACCAGTCCGTAGATAACACCGCTAATCATGTTTCAATGACTAGTCCAAAGGATATACCTTTGTTCTATTTTTGGATTGGGATAGTCCTTCTTCCAATGTCCATCCCGCTTGTAAGTGAAGTACTTGGCTTTCTTCACTCCTCCCCGAGATCCTCCCACCACTCGCTCCACCTTGTTTCTCCTTCTTCTTGCCTTCGCTTAGAAGTAGAAACCTTTGAGCAACCATGGCTTGAGGACACTCTTCAAGAGTGCATACTTGTACTCCTTACAGAGATAAGACAATATCTAGATTCTTTTCCAATCAACATAATTTGGGTACAAGAAGTTTATTTTCCTTTAGTATCATAGTAAGTGGACTGAAAGTCATTTTGAAAATCCTAAGAATCACATAGATCATCAGTAGATTTCAAAAATTATTGATTCTCAAACAATAAAATTTTAAATCAACCAACACCTCAAAACACCGAGAATATCGTATGCCACGATAGTGTGGACGTATACGAATTCTACATTTGTAAGAGGAGGTTTTACCCATTAATTTTACTATCTTGTCAACCTAACTTTTTGACAAGTAAAATTAATAGTTGGTTCCTCTTTGGCCCTACAAATAAAAGCAGTGACTCGGATGGGGAGGATACTTATATTTGTATCTAAGTGTTCACCATTACTTGGTACCAAGGAAATTATCTCGGGTTATGTGCCTTCCGATGGGGAAGTGCACACACTCCTTAATAATTCCCTATAACCATATTTGACCTTGTGATCCACAAACAAACTCATCCGATGGGGAGGAAGGCACTCAGAGCCGACGCGCAAGTTTGTTTGCATCACATGTCAAATTGTAATCGAGGCCGTGAGAATTTATAAAAATATCCCTCTCCCACTTAGTAATTTGAAATTGAGGAATTTTCTAGCCTACGACATGCATATCAAACAATAAGCAATAAATATGAAAAATAAATTATTTTCCAACTATTATGGCTTTTGTCTTCAATATGTCTCTGTCGTCAGATCGCTTATCTCGTCCGCTTCCTCCTACGCCATGTACGAGCCATCCGGAGATCCGAGCCGAGACTAAAACCTATTTTAATTTACATCCATCGATCCTATACTGAGGGAGTGTACATGAAATCTAGATCAAAGTAAAATAAAATAAAGAGTGCTAAACAATGTCCGTATTTAATTTACAAAAACTAAATACTAGCCTCGCTAACCCCGAGGATTCAACAAAATAAATATTTACACACATACAATCACATACACATGCCATAATAGTCGGATCTTATGCCTCGCAACCAAAGAGTTAAACTACGATATCCTACTATTATCCGACATATAATATATGAAAAAGTGCATAAAAATTAATCAATCCTAAACACACAAAACGGTTTTGCCCGAAGCTCGATACCAATTGAAGGGTTTTGTTATCGAGTCCGTGAGGGGAAACTTCGCTTCACTTCACTCGGTTGCTTGACCATGGTGATCCCCTCGATGTCCCCGGATTAAAAAATTAATCCTAGACAAAAGGGATTCCCAAAGCAACCAAGTCATCGTCGTGCTATTCATTTAGAGAGGTCACTTGAACAAACTAGTTGTTCAAGCGACCATCCTCTATTCTACGAGTAGCCGCGGAATAGACGATGTCCGGATCGCCGGTTTTTGTGTTTATACTCGGGATCCCAATATTATTTAGCCTATTTACTGAAATATAACATGCTTATAAATTAAAAACAATTACAAGCAATGAATAAAAGAGAAAGAAGAATAGGTATACCTCCTAGTCTTCTAATGTATGACCTTCCTCCTTTTGGACGTCGTGTGGGCGACGATCCACCAAAAGTCGAAGCTCCTAGATGGCAAAACTTCCTTCCTTGCTTTTCCCAAGCAAGAGGAAGAAGAGAAACAATGTTTTTCTCCTTCCAAAACTCAACCAACAAAGAGCTATCAAAGCCCTTGCCGCCGGCCAACTAGAAGGAGAAGGAGATGGTGGAAAACTACCAAGACACCAAGGGAAACCCTATATCTTGTTTCCACCACCTAAGGAGAAGAAGAAGGGGACTTTGGGTGCTGGCCAAGGCTGGAAAAGAGATGGGGGAAGCTGCTGGACGTTGGCCCAAAGAGGAAGAAGAAGAGAGAAAGAACCTTCCTTATTTGGTGCCACCCTAGCCTCAAAACCCTAATCCCAATCCTATCTCAAATAGGATTGCTCCTTGCCGCCCAAACCCTAGCTCTCCTCCTATTCATCATGTAATCCACGACCACTCCCCATGCCCTCCTTTTATAGAGTTAGGGATAAGTCATGAATTAATCTCCTCCATTGGTTCTAGGGATTTAATCTCAACCGTCGGATCTAGAGATTTAATCTCAACTGTCATATCTTAGAGATTTGATCTCTACTAATGGATCTTAGAGTTTTGTTTCTATCCATTGGATCTAAGCTTCAAGAGGTGTTAATAGGCTACATTAGGGACCATGAGGAGGAGTTGGGTCTTGGCCACCCATGGATCAAGCCCACATAAAGTCCGATCCACTAATGATGATCCAATCCACTAAAGGTCCATCATTGATCTACCTCACCAACCCCCATATGATAATATGTGCTCCATATATTATTTGTACATTTTCTCCCCGTGTTTAAGATCTCGAATGTCCGTCGATTAATTAATTTACTGACCATTAATTAATCAACATCTAACTCCTTGATTAGTACCACTCAACCTTTTCATCATGCCGGACCAAGTCCACCTGCAGGGTTTACATGATGAACCTTATGAGCTCCTCAAGGGGACATCATCATCCTAATATATAGGACACGGTTTCCTCCTATAATCAATGGCACACCATATAAATAATATCATCTCCCAACTTACCGAGTCTATCGATTTAATCTATAAATCTCGCCCATTGGTAAATCAAAGAGATGAGTACTAAATATATGTGTCCGTTATTATATCGGGATTAAGAGCATGTACTAAATAATATCTGAGGTCTGATTCGATTATGTAGTCAGCAATAAATCGAATTACCTCTATGTCGGTCCTGCTCAATACACACAAAGTGCACTAATGTGATTCTATGGTCAAGACAAACCAATACCAAATCACACTACAACCATTCCGATGGTTTGTCCAAAGCCATCTCAGTTGTGAGCCTTTACTTATACTTTTCAAGGGGCCGATAATATGATCTCCTGTGTGACACCACACACCATGTTATCTACAATGTAAAGTATGAGACAATATTGCATAACAATTAAAATATGCAAACAATGATCATGTGATTCTTATTTCAAAATAAAGATGTTCATACAAAAAATAATAGACTTTTAAGTATACATCCCTACAATAACTAAATATAATAATGTCCTTGAGTAGTAGGTTCTTATCTATATCAATCGATTGGTTGAATCAATAATGAGATGATATAGAGAACACTACTCTTAATCATTCCTAGTTGAGTATTAACATTCAGGGACAATGTTAATGCGTAGAGACTAGCATGTAGGTCAACATGATGACTTAATCTCACAAGTCATGGATATGAGATATCAAGTTGACACATGGGTATGCATTGGAGAATGTATACTGAATGACCCGCCATGAGAAAGTATCATGGATCATTATATGAGTGTCATATACTTTCTCATGTGGCTATTAGTATGACTATTAGTCCTTAGACCTGAAATCACCATGGTTCCCTACATAAGGAGTTGCATACTTTGGCTTCGTCAAACGTCACCCGTAAATGGGTGGACTATAAAGGCGATTACTGGGTATGTAACAAATTATGCGGAGGGATGTGAGTGATGTAGATGGGATCTATCCCTCCTATATGACGGGGGTGACATCGATATTCTTGATAGAGTGAGACCACGAAGTGCATGGCCATGCCCAAATGAGTCAATATGAGATATTGAGCTCATTTGATTAGAGTGAGTCTACTTGGAGTTCAAGATTTATATTGTACCGAGGATGACACGGTCTATACCTCGATTGGTCAATCTAGATGTCAAGGATAGAGGGACATTGTCACATATTGTGAGAGTCACAATTAGTAGTCACAAAGGTGATGTTGGAGCTCAACATTCTTGTAACTTGGGTAGCAATGATGCGTTGCTAGATAACGCTCATTGCTTTTGTTCCTAAATCGGTTTAGGGACATTGCCAACGTTACAAGAACCTATAGGGTCACAAACATAAGAGCAATTAGATGGAGATTAGGTTCATATGATGAACCATGAGGATTAGGTTCATGGGATGAACCAAATTGGATTAAGAGTAATCCAAATTAGACTAATTGAGTTAGACTCAAGTTAATTCAAGTGTTGAATGAGTCTAATTTAGATTTGATTCATCAAATCAATTTAAATTAATGAATAAAGATTCATTAAATTAAATTGACTTGAGTCAAGTGGTTAGATTTGATCAACCATGGGAGATTAGAGGTCAAGTTTGACTTGACTTGAGAGGGAAGATGAAAGGTCAAGTTTGACTTGACCAAATGCCATGTCATGATGATGACTTGGCATGGCCGGCCAATGATGATGCTCCACATCATCATTGACTTTGTCAATTGGTGCCACATCATGAGGGAGATCAAGGGTCATGGGAGTTACATGCATGCATGTAACCCCCTTCCTTGAAGTGGCCGGCCACTTTAGGGGTTATGGGAATTCATTTTGTGAATTATTACTTCATCTTCAACCTTGGATCATCTTCCTCTCAAGCTCTCTTCCTCTCCCAACCTCCTTGGCCGAAATTCCTAAGGGAGTGCTAGCACACTCTAAGGCATTTTTCTCCACCAATTGCTGTGTGGATACCAATAGAGGAGTGTGCACTTGACACTCTCGAGTTCCGGCGAACTTTTGGACGAGCGGGATAAGCGAAGGGCGTCGCTACGAGGGTAACATTCTAACCTCTTAGATCTAAGGTAGATCTAGGATTTTAGTAAGTACATACATGTTTTTATAATTTTTATACTTCGCACGGATCCGTGGCCGGGGCTTCCGAGGTTTCTGCAACGCAAAAAGCGGTTTTTGCGGCTCGGAAAAACCCAACATAAGGGCTTATGGCTTGGCTTGCAAGATATTGAAGGGAGATTAGGGTTTTTGTTTCCTTGGCTTGGGCGACAAGAAACAAGTGGGCGGCTATAGTTTTGGAGGTGTCTTGGGCGGCAACAATTGGAGAGCTTCCTTTCTTCTTCCTTAGGTGTTGTCGGCGCCCATCTTTCTCCTCACTACCTTGGCTTGCACTAAACCTATTTCTCTTCTTCTCCTTGGCTAGTGGAAGCAAGGGTTAGGGTGATTCCTTGGAGCTCTTGGCTGGCACCCACTTCCTCCTCTATTCTCTCTTTGGCCGGCGGCAAGCATCAAGGTTGGAGCTTGGTGGTTGGTTAAAGGAAGGAGAAGAGTTTTGTTTTATGATCTTTCTTTGTTCGGAGTGAACAAGGAAAGGAAGATTGGTGATCTAGGAGTCTTCGACTTTTGGAAGATCGTCGCCCACATGACATCCAAAAGGAGGAAGGACATACAATAGAAGAGCGAGAGGTATAATGCTTGTTTATATTCTTTTGTATTATGTCTATAATTTTTTTTCAATTATATGCATGTTGTATGTTTTTTATTATGTTGTTAATTTACTTGGACCCCAAATACAAACACAAAAACCAGCGATCCGTACATCGTCTATTTCACGGCTAATCGTAGAATAGAGGTTGGTTGCTTGAACTGATGGCATTGCTCGGAGGCTCATTGGCTCTCATGTCCACGGATTAAAATTTTCACTAATGAAAACTAATCTGGATGGGATGAGTTTCCTAAGCTCAACCAATTCGTCGTCGTGCTAATGACTCGACCGATCTCTTGAACAAACTAGTTGTTCAAGCAACAAAACTCTTCTAGTCGGTTAGCCGCGGAAGAGACGGCGGACGGATCGCCGGTTTTTTTGTTTATCTTCGGGGTCCATGATTATAGAAATACATATGGATGTAGACATGTATAATCAACACATACAAACATATTACTAAGAACATGCAAAGATCAATAAAAAAACTTGTAAAACTTTTATACCTCTCAATCTTCTATCGTATGTCCTAACCTCCTTGTAGACTTCGTGTGGGCGAAGATCCTCCACAAGTTGAAGCTTCCTAGATCTTCTTCAATCAAAAGAAAGAACTCTCCTTCCCTTCTTGCTTGAGCCAACCACCAATCCACAAAGGATTGATGCCGCCGGCCCCAAGAATAGAGACAACAAGATGGCCAACCAAGGAACCGAACAAGGGAACAATCCCTAGCTCCTTTGTGCCGTCGGCCAAAAAGAAAAGAAGAGGAGAAGAGGAATAGGTTGAGCGCCGACCAAGGTAAAGGGGAGAAGAGGAAGGAGTCGGCCACACCCTAGGAAGAAGAAGAACTCCTCTCCTATAGTTGCCGCCCACCTTCTTGCAAACCCTAGCCGCCCAACCAAAGAGCCAAACCCTCCTTAGGGTTTCTTGCCGCCCAAGCTATTGATAGGCAAAACCCTAATTTCCAAAACCAACCAACTTCATCTTTGCCGCCCACCTTAAGCGACCTTATATAGACTTGGGCTTAAGCCTTGTTTTAATCTCCACTGTCGGTTCTAGGATTTTAATCTCAACCGTCGGATCTAGAGATTTAATCTCAATCGTCGGATCTAGAGATTTAATCTCCACCGTCGGTTCTAGGGATTTAATCCCAACCATCGGATCTAGAGATTCAATCTCCACCGTCGGTTCTAGGGATTTAATCTCAACCGTCGGATCTAGAGATTTAATCTCAACCATCGGTTATAGGGATTTAATCTCAACCGTCGGATCTAGAGATTTAATCTCAACCGTCGGATCTAGAGATTTAATCTCCACCGTCGGATCTAGAGATTTAATCTCAACCGTCGGATCTAGAGATTTATTCTCAACTGTCGATTCTAGGGATTTAATCCCAATCGTCAGATCTAGAGATTCAATCTCCACCGTCGGTTCTAGGGATTTAATCTCAACCGTCGGATCTAGAGATTTAATCTCAACCGTCGGATCTAGAGATTTAATCTCCATCGTCTGATCTAGAGATTTAATCTCCACCGTCGGTTCTAGGGATTTAATCCCAACCGTCGGATCTAGAGATTTGTTTTCGATCATTGGATCTAGACTTTATGAGGTTTATATTAAGCTACGATAGGGACCATGAGGAGGAGTTGGATCTTGGCCGCCCGATGGATCGGAACCACACAAACTTGATCCATCAATGATGTTTCATTCTACTAGAGGATCATCATTGAATTACCTCACCAACCCCCATAAATTAATATGGGCTCCATATATTATTTGTACATCCATCTCCCCGTGTTTAAGATATCGAATGTCCATCAATTAATTGATTTACTGACCATCAATCAATTAACATCTAACTCCTCGAGTATTACCACTCAACCTTATCATCATGTTGACTAAGTCAACCTGCAGGGTTTACATGATGAACCTTATGAGCTCCTCAAGGGGACATCATCAACCAAATATATAGGACACAGTTTCCTCCTATAATCAACGACACACCATGTAAATAATATCATTTCCCAACTTACCGGGCATATTGATTTAATCCATATAAATCTCACCCTTTGGTAAATCAAAGAAATAAATACTAAGTACATCTGCCCGTTATTATATCGGGATTAAGAGCATGTACAACATAATATCCGAGGTCCGATTCAATTATGTAGTCAGTAATAAATTGAATCACCTCTATGTCGGTCCTACTCAATACACCTAAGTGTACTAGTGTAACTCTATGTTCAAGACAAAACAATACCAAGCTACACTACAACCATGTCAATGGTTTGTCCAAAACCATCTTGGTTGTGAGCCTCTACTTATATTCTACAAGGGACTGATAACATTATCTTCTATGCCACACCAAGCACCATGTTATCTAAAATGTAAAATATTAGACAATATGCACACATATAATAAATATAAAGTGCAAAAAATGATCATGTGATTCTTATTTCAAAATAAAAATGTTCATACAAAAGAGCTAGGCTTTCAGTATACATTCTAACAATCTCCTGTTGGGCTTTTCCGGGCCGCAAAAATCGCTTTTTGCGTTGCGGAAACCCCGGAAGTCCCGGCCACGGATCCGTGCGAAGAAGTATTAAAACTAATTACATGTATGTGCTTACAAAATCCTCTAGATCTACCTTAGAACTAAGAGATAAGGATGTTACCCTTGATGCGATGCCCTTCGCAAATCCCGCTCGTCCAAAGTCCGCCGGAACTCGAGAGTGTCAAATGCACACTCCTCTATGGTATCCACACAAGCAATAGGTGGAAGAAAACTCAACCTTGAGTGTGCTAGCACTCCTTGGTTGGTTCGGCCAAAGAGAGGAAGGAGAGGGAGAGCTTGAGAGGAAAATTCCCAAGGAAGAAGATGAAGTAATGAGTCATTACTCTGAAATGAATTTTCACTCACATAACCCCCAAATGGTGGCCGGCCACTTCATGGAGGGGGGGGGGGGTTACATGCATGCATGTAACTCCCATAACCCTTGGTCTCCCTCATGATGTGGCACTAATTGACCAAGTCAATGATGATGTGGAGCATCATCATTGGCCGGCCATGCCTAGTCATCATCATGACATGGCATTTGGTCAAGTCAAACTTGACCTTTCATCTTCCCTCTCAAGTCAAGTCAAACTTGACCTCTAATCTCCCATGGTTGATCAAATCTTACCACTTGACTCAAGTCAATTTAATATAATGAATCTCTATTCATTAATTTAAATTGATTTGATGAATCAAATCTCAATTAGACTCATTCAACATTTGAATCAACTTGAGTCTAACTCAATTAGTCTAATTTGGATTACTCTTAATCCAATTTGGTTCATCCCATGAACCTAATCCTCATGGTTCATCATATGAACCTAATCTCCATCTAATTGCTCTTATGTGTGTGACCCTATAGGTTCTTGTAACGTTGGCAATGTCCCTAAACCGATTTAGGAACATAAGCAATGAGCGGTATCTAGCAACACATCATTGCTACCCAAGTTACAAGAATGTTGAGCTACAACATCACCTTTGTGACTACTAATTGTGACTCTCACAATATGTGACAATGTCCCTCTATCCTTGACATCTAGATTGACCAATCGAGGCATAGACCGTGTCATCCTCGGTACAATCTAAATCTTGAACTCCAAGTAGACTCACTCTAATCAAATGAGCTCAATATCGCATATTGACTCATTTGGGCATGGCCATGCACTTCGTGGTCTCACTCTATCAAGAATATCGATGTCACCCCCGTCATATGGGAGGGATAGATCCCATCTACATCACTCACATCCCTCCGCATAATTCGTTACATACCCAGTAATCGCCTTTATAGTCCACCCATTTACGGGTGACGTTTGACGAAGCCAAAGTTTGCAACTCCTTATGTAGGGAACCATGGTGACTTCAGGTCTAAGGACTAATAGTCATACTAATAGCCACATGAGAAAGTATATGACACTCATATAACGATCCATGATACTTTCTCATGGCGGGTCATTCAGTATACATTCTCCAATGCATACCCATGTGTCAACTTGATATCTCATATCCATGACTTGTGAGATCAAGTCATCTTGTTGACCTACATGCTAGTCTCTATGCATTAACATTGTCCTTGAATGTTAATACTCGACTAGGAATGATTAAGAGTAGTGTTCTCTATATCATCTCATTATCGATTCAACCAATCGATTGATATAGATAAGAACCTACTACTCAAGGACATTATTATATTTAGTTATTTGGCACCAATACAAGTAAATATAATAACCATGCCTTTATAAATAGGAATATGATACAATAAAGTCCATACAACGATCATCACATGATTGGCTCTAGGGCTTTCACTAACAATCTCCCACTAGCACTAGTGCCAATCATCGTAGTATCAAATACCCAATGACCTAGTGTGACCATCATGCTTTTTCGTACAAAGCCTTGGTCAAGGGATCTGCGATGTTAGCCTCTGTGGGTACTCTGCAAATCTTCACATCTCCTCTATCGATAATCTCTCGAATGAGATGGAAGCGCCGTAGTATGTGTTTGGTCCGCTGGTGTGAGCGAGGTTCCTTAGCCTGTGCAATCGCTCCATTGTTGTCACAATAGAGCTCTATAGGATCTGCAATGCTAGGAACCACCCCAAGCTCAGTAATGAACTTGCGGATCCAAATTGCCTCCTTTCACGCCTCGATGCAGCGATATACTGGCCTCTGTAGAATCAAGCAATCGTCCTCGCTCAACTATTCCAGCTCACAGCGCCACCATTCAAGCAAAACACGAACCCTGACTGCGATCTATAATCATCCTGGTCAGTTTGGAAGCTGGCATCGCTGTAACCCTTTACAGCTAGCTCCTCATCGCTTCCAAATATCAAGAAATATTCTTTAGTCCTTCTTAAGTACTTAAGAATATTCTTGTGACGCCACCGATCCGATCCGTATCTACTCGCCATGCTCAAAGCATACGAGACATCGTGACGAGTACACAACATGGCGCATGCATGATAGATCCTATAGCGTATGCGTAAGGGATCTTATCCATGCGGCCTCTCTCCTCTCTAGAAGAGGGACTTTGAGTCTTCAAAGACTCACACCATGTGACATCGGCCAGTAAGTCCTTTCTTGGAATTCTGCATGGCAAACCGAAGTAATACCGTGTCAATGTATGTACTCTGACTTAGGCCAAGCAATCTCTTAGATCTATCTCTATAGATCTTGATGCCTAGAATACAGGCTGCTTCACCTAAGTCCTTCATTGAGAAGCACGTCCCCAGCCAAGTCTTCACAGACTGTAGCGAAGGGATGTCATTCCCAATGAGTAGTATGTCATCCACATACAATACAAGGAACACAACTGTGTTCCCATTAACCCTCTTGTAGACACAGGGTTCATCTTCATTCTTGATGAAACCAAACTGTTTGATCGCATCATCGAATCGAAGATTCCAACTACTATTATCTTGCTTTAGCCCATAAATGGACCTTTGCAGCTTGCATACCTTCCCAGTATGCTGTGGATCTACAAAACCCTCAGGTTGTGTCATGTACACATCCTCGAGTAAGTTTCCATTCAGAAAAACGGTTTTGACATCCATCTGCCAGATCTCATAATCGTGGTATGCTGCAATAGCAAGCAAGATCCGAATGGACTTAAACATCGCCACTGGAGAAAAGGTTTCATCATAGTCAATACCATGAATTTGCTTGAAACCTTTAGCCACCAATCGGCCCTTATAGGTATGCGTAAGTCCATCCATGTCAGTCTTTCTCCTAAAGACCCACTTACACCCAATGGGTTTGACCCCTTCAGGTGGATCAACCAAAGTCCATACTTGGTTAGTGTACATGGATTCCATTTCGGATCTCATGGCGTCTAGCCATTTCTCAGAATCTGGGCTCATCACAGCTTCCTGATAGGAGGTAGGCTCATTCTCAATGAGCATAACGTCATCATGGTCAGACAAGAGAAATGAGTATCTCTCAGGCTGACGACGTACCCTATCAGACCTGCGAAGAGGTAGGTCTACTTGAACAGGTGGTTGTTCCACAACTCTTTGTGCAACAACCTCATCACCCACAACACTTTGTGGTTCCTGTTCAACCTCCATCAAGGCCTCAGTTCTATGGTCCTTATCTTGAATTTCTTCAAGATCGAAGGTACTCCCACTAGTTTTTCTAGAAACAAAATCCCTTTCTAGAAAAACCCCAGTCTTTGCCACAAACACTTTGTGCTGACTGGGAATGTAGAAGTAATATCCCTTTGTCTCCTTGGGATATCCAACAAAATAGCACCTATCGGATTTGGGTCCCAGTTTGTCTGAGACTTGACGTCGAACGTAAGCCTCACAACCCCAAATCCTCATAAAAGACATCTTGGGATTTTTCCCTGTCCATATCGTATATGGTGTCTTTACCACAGCCTTGGATGGTACACGGTTAAGGGTAAAGGCTGCTGTGTCCAGAGCATATCCCCAAAAGGATATAGGAAGATCTGTGTGACTCATCATAGATCGTACCATATCCAATAGGGTACGATTCCTCCTTTCGGATACACCATTCCACTGTGGTGTTCCAGGAGGAGTGAGTTGGGATAGAATCCCACACTCAGCTAGATAGTCACGAAACTCATGGCTAAGGTATTCACCACCTCGATCTGATCGAAGTATCTTAATACTCTTGCCAAGCTGGTTTTGTACTTCATTCTTGAATTCTTTGAACTTTTCAAAGGATTCAGATTTATGTGTCATAAGATACACATAACCATATCTACTGAAGTCATCAGTAAATGTAATGAAGTACCTGTAACCACCTCTAGCAGCAACATTGAAAGGACCACATACATCACTATGTATAAGTCCTAACAAATCTGTTGCCCTTTCGCTATGTCCACTAAAGGGAGTCTTGGTCATCTTGCCTAAAAAGCAAGACTCGCATGTCTCATATGATTCAAAATCAAATGAGTCTAGCAGCCCATCCTTATGGAGCTGAGATGTTTACTCTCATTTATGTGACCTGCGACAATGCCAGAGATAGGTTTGGTTCAACTCATTTGACTTGAACCTCTTGGTACTTATGTTATAGATAGGGCTCTCTAAGTCTAGAAAGTAGAGTCCGTTCATTAGAGGTGCACTACAATAGAACATATCATTTAAATAAACTGAACAACATTTGTTCTTTATTATAAATGAAAAACCTTTCTTGTCCAAACAAGAAATCAAATGATGTTCTTAGTTAAAGTACATAACAACATTCATCTAATTCTAGTACAAGCCCAGGGCGTAGATAGATCATAAGAATAAAGAAGAACCCTTGCTCCATTGCCTACTCGTAGGTCCACCTCGCCTTTGTCAATGCCTTGCTATTTCTCACCGCACATTGGTACAAATGTGAGATGCACATCCGATCTAATACCCATGATGAAGAAATAGATAGATTGACTTCTATAACATTTATACCAAGTAAGTCTCACTTCTTCTTCTTAAGATCTTCCGTGTATGCCTTGCATACGCTTCCAGTTGTCTCGCTTCCTTGCAAGAAGCAAGCCCCTTCCTTGGCTACCTCCTCCTTTGGGTTTAAGTTCTTTGCCTTTGCCCTTGGCTTGGGACTTTCCCTTACCTTTAGGCTTGCCCTTGCCTTTCTTTTCTCGCACCATCAAAATGGTGTCGATTTACCCTTCTTAAGGTTAAGCTCAGCTCTCAACATGCCGAGCATTTCAGTAATGGCTTATCAATTTCATTCATGTTATAATTCATGACAAATTGATCAAGGCTCTTGGCAAAGATTGCAAGATTAGGTCTCTTGGCCAAGTGGGAATCCACCTTTGTAGGTTTTCTACGTACCCAATCATCTTGAGTACATATGAACCTACTGGAGTCCCTTCTTGCATTTTAGACCCAAATAATGTGCTTTAGAGACTTCATATCTCTCATGCCTAGCTTGTCCTTGATATAGTTGACGAAGATGTCCAACCATATCATAAGCATTCATGAACTCATGTTGCTTCTGAAGCTCAGAGTTCATGGTCGCGAGCATTAGACATGACACATCTAATGCATCATCTTGATGCTTATTGTAAGCATCTTTGTCACCGCGAGGCAAAGCAAGGTGAGGTGCCTCCGGCATGGGCCGCTCCAGGACGTACAGCTTCCTTTCTTGGGTGAGAACAATTCTCAGGTTCCTGTACCAGTCCAGGAAATTTGCTCCATTGAGCTTGTCCTTCTCAAGGACAGATCTCAGAGAGAGAGTGTTCGTGTTGTTTGACATAGTAATCTACAACATACAATGCAGAGAATTAATATCATATTCCTTTTATCATTTAATTAGGCCTTTAATCAAATGATGCTCCCACTGAATTATAGGAATTTTGTAGAATCGAGTTATGGATGTGGTCAAACCACATTTACTTGATTCATACAAACTAGCTATAATTCTTGTGGGACAAGATCCACATCATACTAAGCCTTGAGTTAGCTTTGGCTAAATCGCCCAAGACTTAGTACGATCGGTGGGTAACACATTACCGATTACATCTCTATGCAACTCTTGTTTATAGGATTAAGACCCACATTTACAAAAGACCTTGAGTTAGCTTTGGCTAAATCGCCCAAGATTTAGTGTAAATGCGATCTTAACCTATCTTTCCAACGATTGGAATATGCCTATAGTTCTACTCGATCCAATTGAGTTAACTAGTTTTGCTCAATCTAATTGAGCTTACTCTAACCCGAGTCGTGATAGGCGGGACCAAGATTGTCCCTCCGCACCCTACCAAGATAATATGCGTTGCTCTGCTTTGGCAGATTCAACAACAACAAATGATCGAGGTAGTGATGGGTATCAAGGCTCAGTAGGCATTTTCGAGTTGATTCGATTATGATCTAATCTAATCGTAATGTGTATCTTATACGCATTTAGGCCTTTATTATCCTATATTAGCATGCATCATATACATACATTAATTATTCTAGCATGCATCATATACATACAAGAAAATTAACCTAGCATGCATCATATACATACAAACATGTTTCTACTAGCATGCATCACATACATACAAGCAAAATCAATTAAATATACATATATATATATATATCAACATATATATATATATATCATTAAATGTGATATAGTCATGGCCCTACTACGATCTTCTCAAGCCAATGAGAAGATCGGACGGTCAACCTAAGGCTAGCGGCTTCTCCAAGCGCTTCCTTTGACCGCCATGTGTCGTCGTCACCCTTCTCGTAAGCTCGTCTTCAAGTGGACTTTCCACCGCTCCATTTTTGTACATTACAAATACGAAACTCGAGTTACATTCGAGTCTAAAACTATTTACAACTAGAATATTAAAAGAAGAGGTGCGACGCGCAGGTCGCAAACATTTTACAACACGCACAACCACAAAACGGCACGCAGGCCGTATTATGAATTACAACACACATAATCCAATCCAATTGGGGTCATTGGGCCATGACAATCACAGAATTATACATAATTCTAAATTATGTATTTTTACAGAAATTTCTATAATTTTTCCTAATTTATTTCAAATTTATGAGTCAACTCTCCGTAACGGTCCCGCTAAGCGGTTTCCGGGCGCGATCGCGGGACATGGCCCCTTTCGGGGATAGGGGCAGCGCCCCTACTCGCAAAATAAACTTCGCGAGTGTCCCTACAATGATCTTACAGTGACTTAAGTCGCTGTCCCAAAAACCTAAAGCGAGAACTCGCCGATTCGGAGAGTTTTTCTCGACGGTTGAAGCCTACGAGTGTCCCAACACTCGTTGCTTCGACTCTACGAGAAAAATACCCAAAAATTCTATAAAATAAGAAAATTTACAGAAACATATAAATCTGTAATTTTTATATCTAATATAAAAACTACAAAAACGAAACACATACATGCTTCGCACGTGGCTCTGATACCACTGTTGGGCTTTTTTGCCGCAAAACCGCTTTGCGTTACATGGGAAACCCCTGTCCGACCACGGATCCGTGCGAAGAAGTATTAAAACTAATTACATGTATGTGCTTACAAAATCCTCTAGATCTACCTTAGAACTAAGAGATAAGGATGTTACCCTTGATGCGATGCCCTTCGCAAATCCCGCTCGTCCAAAGTCCGCCGGAACTCGAGAGTGTCAAGTGCACACTCCTCTATGGTATCCACACAAGCAATAGGTGGAAGAAAACTCAACCTTGAGTGTGCTAGCACTCCTTGGTTGGTTCGGCCAAAGAGAGGAAGGAGAGGGAGAGCTTGAGAGGAAAATTCCCAAGGAAGAAGATGAAGTAATGAGTCATTACTCTCAAATGAATTTTCACTCACATAACCCCCAAATGGTGGCCGGCCACTTCATGGAGGGGGGGGGGGGGGTTACATGCATGCATGTAACTCCCATGACCCTTGGTCTCCCTCATGATGTGGCACTAATTGACCAAGTCAATGATGATGTGGAGCATCATCATTGGCCGGCCATGCCTAGTCATCATCATGACATGGCATTTGGTCAAGTCAAACTTGACCTTTCAACGTCCCTCTCAAGTCAAGTCAAACTTGACCTCTAATCTCCCATGGTTGATCAAATCTAACCACTTGACTCAAGTCAATTTAATATAATGAATCTCTATTCATTAATTTAAATTGATTTGATGAATCAAATCTCAATTAGACTCATTCAACATTTGAATCAACTTGAGTCTAACTCAATTAGTCTAATTTGGATTACTCTTAATCCAATTTGGTTCATCCCATGAACCTAATCCTCATGGTTCATCATATGAACCTAATCTCCATCTAATTGCTCTTATGTGTGTGACCCTATAGGTTCTTGTAACGTTGGCAATGTCCCTAAACCGATTTAGGAACATAAGCAATGAGCGGTATCTAGCAACACATCATTGCTACCTAAGTTACAAGAATGTTGAGCTCCAACATCACCTTTGTGACTACTAATTGTGACTCTCACAATATGTGACAATGTCCCTCTATCCTTGACATCTAGATTGACCAATCGAGGCATAGACCGTGTCATCCTCGGTACAATCTAAATCTTGAACTCCAAGTAGACTCACTCTAATCAAATGAGCTCAATATCTCATATTGACTCATTTGGGCATGGCCATGCACTTCGTGGTCTCACTCTATCAAGAATATCGATGTCACCCCCGTCATATGGGAGGGATAGATCCCATCTACATCACTCACATCCCTCCGCATAATTCGTTACATACCCAGTAATCGCCTTTATAGTCCACCCATTTACGGGTGACGTTTGACGAAGCCAAAGTTTGCAACTCCTTATGTAGGGAACCATGGTGACTTCAGGTCTAAGGACTAATAGTCATACTAATAGCCACATGAGAAAGTATATGACACTCATATAACGATCCATGATACTTTCTCATGGCGGGTCATTCAGTATACATTCTCCAATGCATACCCATGTGTCAACTTGATATCTCATATCCATGACTTGTGAGATCAAGTCATCTTGTTGACCTACATGCTAGTCTCTATGCATTAACATTGTCCTTGAATGTTAATACTCGACTAGGAATGATTAAGAGTAGTGTTCTCTATATCATCTCATTATCGATTCAACCAATCGATTGATATAGATAAGAACCTACTACTCAAGGACATTATTATATTTAGTTATTTGGCACCAATACAAGTAAATATAATAACCATGCCTTTATAAATAGGAATATGATACAATAAAGTCCATACAACGATCATCACATGATTGGCTCTAGGGCTTTCACTAACATCTCCCACTTATACTAAAAGACTATGCTGTCCTCATACTGCCATACATCTGATTCCCCTTCCCTCCACATGCCTATCAAAGCTCTCGCTAGAAGGGCCTTAGTGAAAGGTCTACCAGGTCATCCTTTGATGAAATCTAGGCGACAACAACTTCTACCTCCTTTACGATTTCTCGTATCAGGTGGTACTTGCGCTCTATGTGTTTACTTGCCTTATGGGCTCGTGGTTCCTTCAAGTTTGCAACTGCACCATTGTTATCACAATAAATTGTGATAGTTCTGGGCAAACCAGGAATCACATCCAAGTCCATCAAGAAGTTCCTGAGCCACATAGCTTCTTTGGCCGCCATATACCCAGCTTCCATGGTAGAGTGCGCCACGCATTTCTGCTTGACACTCCTCCATACAATGGCTCTGTTAGTAATATATGAGAGATGTCCTAAGGCAATCGCCTTATGTATGAACCATTTATATGATAAATGAAGATTCACTATTTGAGTATACATGTTTTATGTATTTGATTGGATCTTAAACTCATTTACTGAATGTCCACGATACGATTCACAGCATGAGAGAATTTGTGATTGGATCACAACTAGTGAGTATCTCTACATGTGTAATTGTGATGTATCGGAATTATCCCTAGTCGATGAATTGATGAATCTGGACACCATCAATTCTGTTGAGACTAGCACGAGGTATACTCCTTGGTGTATCCAAGCAGCTGATTCTCACTGGCTGGAGACATTGTGATGTCCGGAGTTAATCGTGGATGCTAGTTATGGTAACTAGTTCATTGGAGTGACCAGTCGTAAGACTTCATATGGTTCTCTGCATATATAGATATGTCAATGAAGTTCTTACTGTGGCTTAAGTGCGATGTTCCTTTGACTTGCGGTATTCAAGTCATCTTGATCATGGAGACTTATGCTTTGACATCTTAAGCAAACATCTCTAAGGAGATGTGGACCCGGGATGATTGGGTATATGTCGAAGTGATCGAAGGTGTTTGAATAGCCTATAAAGGATTCACCACTCCTTGCGAGGAGATGTATACCCATGGCCTCTCGTCGGATTGTTACTAAAGTCTTTGGCCAAAGCATTAAATGTTTAGAGTAAAGTACTCTTCGATACATGTGGAGTAACTAGAATCCGTAGGACGAGGAAATGATACTTGGGCTAGGTGAGACGTAGTCAGCCTAGTGGGGACTGACACAATAGACCATGTCCTGAATCAAGTGGGTATAAGATGAGTGAAGGGAATGGGGCACGATTCATTCGAGCTACTGAAGGGTTTCAGAAATAGTTCTGGATCAACCGTTGATCTTTTCGGTTAATTGGGGATCATGATGTACTACTAGGTGCCACTCATGATCGTTCTATAATTAATGGTTAATTCTAGACGGCCAACATAAATCGAGAACCTATTTGGTCACACGCACAACGAGTGTAATCCAAAGGATTTAAAACGAGCTTGAGAATTGGATTCTCAGACCGAGAGAAACTAGGTTTGGTTGGACCAAACATAAAGCGAGCATGAAATCGTTTCAGTCACAATGAAAGCATGGATGGGCTGCGTCTTATGAAGACGTAATGGATGGACCAAAATGGTTTGGTTCTAATCCAATGGATAAGAATAAACCAAAGGGTTTGGTTTATTTTAAACGAATGAACCAAAAGTTGGTTCGGTTCGTTTTAACTTAAAATAAACCATCATGGTTTGGTTTATTTTAACTTATCTTAATGGAGCGGGTTAACGGGCTTTATGGATATGATCCATTAACCATTAAGAGAATTAGTTCTCTATAAAAGTGGGCTTAAGGGATTGTTAAACCCTAACTAATCATCCAAAACCCTAAAGCAAGTTGCCGCCCACCTCCTTGGTGAATTCGTCGCGAACAACCTTGTGCCGCCGCACAACCACTTGTGCCGCCGTCCAACTTGTTGCCGGCGACCAAGCTTCAGCCGGTGAACCTCCGGCGACCCTCCGGTGATCTCCTATAGGTTTGGCATCAAGGTGAGGCTTTTCTCTCCTTGTTTTGGCCGGCGCCTACTCCTCCACCAAGCTGTCCAGTTTTCTGGACAGCTTCTCCTCTCGCCGAGCCGTTTGGACGACGGTTAGTGCTCCGACAGCGGCTAACATACCGGGGATTTGATCTCCGGTAATCCTCTGAGGTGGAGGACGAAGGATTCGTCAAACGGTTGACGAACACCTCTCCGGAGAAGCGAGTTTTGAGAACTCATTTTGGATCCGAATTTGGATTCGGATCGTGATCATCTCTCGATCACGTCGTCTTCAACACGAGGCTAGTAACCCGTACGAAGACGAAGCTCGTGACTTAGCGAAGTCATCCCGAGGAGCTCGGCGTGGATACGGATAGAGACGATTCTTACGAGGATCGATCCGGTTGATGCCGTTCCCGCTACACGTCATACGGAAGGTATAACGTAGTTTAATTTCATTTTATTGCAAATTTTAATTTACGGTTATGTCTACACTTGTTGTAATAGCATGCGTGTGTTGTGTGTGTTGTAATAAATAGGAGTATTTATTATTTTTATTGCTTCCGCTGTGCTCATGTTTACGAAACATGATCGAACACACACGCCGCGGTGCCGGAAACCCAACAGTGGTATCAGAGCCCAGGTTGTGTTTCGACATAATCGTAAAAATGGTTTTGCGATAGTCATAATGTATTTCTAGAAGTTTTCTAAATTTTGGAAATTTAGAAGTATTTATGGAAATTTTTCAATTTTGGAAAGTCTAGAACTATTTATGGAAATCTTCCACTTTTGGAAAGTTGGAAGTATTTATGGAAATTGATATTTTCCATAAATAAAATATTTGATTAGATTCTGGAAATTTGTTTCCTAATTTAATCATGATTTGATTTGGGAAATCAAATCTTAAAATATTTTATTTCCATAAGTAGTTTTAATGATTTAGGAAATTGGTTTCCTAAATAGATTTTCCTTAATCAAATAATTCCATGAATAAAATATGTGATTAGATTTGGAAATTTGTTTCCTAATTTAATTATGATTTGATTTGGAGAATCAAATCTTAAACATATTTTATTTCCATAAATAGTTATGACATATAATGAAATATATACATGACATAATTGTATGCCATGTAATTGCATTAGATGCATAACATTATGCCATGCGTGTCGTGACATGTAGATGTATGCCATGTATGCCATGCCATGTAGATAATAGTTATTTGCATGCAAAGAGGATGAGACATAAAAACCCTTAATCAATATTAAAGCCTACACCTTCCATTAATATGGTTAGAACCAGAGTTCTGTTTCTTGTTTGGGTTGTTGGACTCTCTCCAAGCCCTTCAACTCGAATATATTCAAACCATGGAATAGTTTAATACTAATATGGTAAGAGTCAGAGGTCAATCGTTAGCTTTGGTTGTTGGACTCTCTCCAAGCCGGGCTAATTGGTTGAATGCGCTCTAACCATATTAAAACTATTTCCCCATTAATGGGTTGGCTTTAACCTGGAGCATCGGCTTGTTGGACTCTCTCCAAGGTCGATGTAAAGGGAGGTGAAGTTGGGTGCTATGCATATGATGCATACTTGTTAATGTGTTAACAACCCGATGTATGTGTGAACATTCAATTAGTTGATAGCACATTGTGATAGTTGCATATACGTGATATGCTATAGATGATAGTAGTTATGAATGGCTTGTTGGACTCTCTCCAAGGTTGTTCATAACTATGATGGATATCAGCCCATTCGGAGATGGACCTACAATCTCCCGAAGTGATTTTGGGGTTTTTGAAATTCGAAAAATGAATGGGATTAATAAATGTATATTGATGCATTTTAAAATCATCTTTCTCATATATGGTCGTTTTGTATTTCCAAGTTAATATATTGATCATGATGTGTTAGAATTTGCGTTCCATTTTGGATTCAAATAAATTGACTGGGCCGAACTTCTTGGACTAGCTTAGAAACTTGAGAATTGTTCTCAAGGTGGAAAAGCTTGCATATGTCCTCGAAGCGCCTCTTCCCGCCCATCCTAGTGACAATGCAACTCTGGACCAATTGTTGGCCTATCAGAAACATGTGAGTGATTCTGAACAAATGAGTTGCATCATGCTAGCCACGATGGAACCCAAGCTACGAAAGCAGCATGAGCATATGGATGCTCATATCGTAGTCCTTCATCTATGTGAGTTGGTTGATGAGCAAGTGAGATTCGAAAGGTTCGAAGTCTCAAAGCTCCTCTTCACCTCTGAGATGCTAGGAGGTTCATCTGTGGTACTGCTCAATATGCTGAAGACTGTGGAGTCTTCTGAGAAGCATGAGCAGTTGATTCCTCGAAGAAAGGTTCTAAGAGGAAGTCAAAGGAAAGAAGAGAAGGGCTAAGAAGGTAGAACTAGCACAAAAGGAAACTTGCCATCATTATGGCAAGGAGAGCCATTTGCGAAGAAAGTGCAAGATTTATCTTGAGTCCCTGAAGAAGAATAAGGCATCGGATGCCCCATCTTCTTCAGATATCTTTGTTATTGATTGTCATATTATTTCCTGAAACACTTGGGTATTGGATACTGGGTGTGGCTCACATATATGTAATGACATACATGGGCTAAGGAATAGAAGAAGACTCGTCAAGGGAGAGTCAAATTTGCGTGTTGGGAATGGAGCAAAGGTTGCTGCACTCGCCATCGGAACGTATTTGTTGAAACTCCCTACAGGACTTGTCTTAGAACTGGACAATTGCTTTTATGTTCCTTCTTTGATAAAGAACATCATTTCTATTTCTTGTTTAAATAGAAATGGATACCATTTGACTTTTAGTAACAATTGTTGTTACATAACTTTGAATGGAGTTCTTTATGGGACTGGAACATTAAGCAATGGTGTTTATACGTTGGACGTATCCAGTGACATTTGCAATATCGAAGCGAGCAACAAGTGTGCTTGAAAGGATAATCAAATAGACTCCTATATGTGGCATTGTCATCTTGGCCATATAAGCAAGAAACGCATGTCCGAATTACACCGATGTGGAATTCTGGAATCGTTTGAATTGGATTCATACGATACATGCGAATCATGCTTAAAAGGCAAGATGACTAAGTTACCTTTTATTGGAAAAGGTGAACGAGTGGGAGAGTTACTAGGTCTAGTACATACTGATGTATGTGGACCTATGTCAACTCAAGCTTTAGGAGGCTATAGCTACTTCATTACCTTCACCGATTATCACTCACGGTTTGGGTATGTGTTCTTGATGAAACACAAGTCTGAAGCCTTTGAAAAGTTCAAAGAATTCAGAAATGAAGTAGAGAAACAACATGACAAAAGTATTAAAATACTTCGATCGGATCGAGGTGGTGAATACTTAAGTCAAGAGTTTCTTGATGATCTAAGAGACAATGGCATATTGTCTCAATGGACTCCGCCCTATACACCACAGCATAATGGTGTATCTGAGAGGCGTAACCGGACCTTGTTGGACATGGTCAGGTCAATGATGAATCATGCAACTCTTCCCAAGTCCTTTTGGGGTTATGCACTTGCATATTGTTACTTGTTAAAGAATGGCTACCAAGGTAGTCTCAACTACTCCATATGAGATATGGAATAGTAAGAAACCTCATGTATCTTACTTGAAGATATGGGGTTGTCCTGCTTATGTGAAGCTGATCAGATCGTATAAACCGGATGCTAAGTCCGATAAATGTCTATTTATTGGATACCCTAAGGAAACAAGGGGTTACTAATTCTATCATCTGTGGAACAAAAGGTGTTTGTTTCAAGGCATGCCGTGTTTCTAGAGAAAGAGTTTCTCTTGCAAGAAAACAAGTGGGAGTGTCGCCGAGCTTGAGGAGGCTCGAGAGACTCAGACATTGATGAGATACTGGAAGCACAACAAATGACAACTCATAGTGATGAGCAATCGGTGATATTGTAACACCACATCTTCAGAGATCCGGTAGAACACGCAATATTCCCGAGATATGGATTTCGTAAGTGAATCGAACGACGCGTGTTACTCATTGATGATGAGAGCCTACCAGTTATGAAGAAGTGCCGACAAGTTCAGAAGGGATAAGTGGCTGTAGAAGTCAAATGGATTCCATGTACGAAAACCAAGTTTGGAACTTGGTTGACTCCACCAAGGCATAAAGCCTATAGGGTGCAAGTGGGTTTTCAAGAAGAAATCGACATGGATGGTAATGTGATTACCTATAAGGCTAGATTGGTATAAAGGATATCGCCAAAAACAAGGTGTTGATTATGACGAAACCTATTCGTAGCTATGCTTAAATCCATTCGGATGCTCCCGCCATAGCGGCTCATTATGATTATGAGATATGGCGATGGATGTGAAAACAGCTTTCCTTAATGGAAACTGCCGAGGACGGTATATGATACACCGAGGTTTCACATCGGTTGATAAAACCAAGGTATGCAAGTTGCGACGATCCATTTATGGATTGAAGCAAGCATCCAGGAGCTGGAATATCCGTTTTGATGAGACGATCAAAAAGTTTGATTTCTCACAAAATCCAGACGAACCTTGTGTGTACAAGAAGGTTAGTGGGAGTACAGTCGTGTTCCTAGTATTGTATGTCGATGACATATTACTTATAGGAAACGATGTGTCAATCTTACAGTCAGTTAAGGTTTGGTTATCCAAGACATTATCCATGAAAGACCTGGGAGAAGCAACCTACATCCTTGGGATTAAGATCTATAGAGATAGATCGAAACGGTTGCTTGGTCTTTCGCAGTCTACATATATAGACCGAGTGCTAAAGAGGTTTAGCATGTCGGAATCCAAGAAAGGTTATCTGCCCATCAGGCATGGGGTACACCTTTCGAAGTCTATGTGTCCGCGCACAGAGAACGAGAGGATTTGCATGAGTAAGATTCCCTATGCATCCGCAATAGGATCTATCATGTATGTTATGTTATGTACGAGGCCCGATGTATCGTATGCTCTGAGTGTCACGAGCAGATACCAATCCGATCCAGAATGGATCATTGGGTAGTCATAAGACGATCCTTAAGTACTTGAGAAGAACTAAGGATGTGTTCCTAATATATGGAGAAGGGACATGGTGATACGCGCATATGTGATGCTTCCAGACAGATAAGGATGATTCCGTGTCTCATCGATACGTGTTCACCTTGAATGGGGCGCAGTGAGTTGGAAAAGTTCCAAACAAGAGATCAGAGCGGATTCTACCACGAGGCGGTAATATATTGTGCCTTCAAGCAGGAAGCGGTTTGGATCAAGAAGTTCGCTCATGAACTTGGTGTGATTCCGCCATTGTTGAAGCAATACCGGCCATCACATACAACAATGGAGCAATTGACAAAGCGAAAGAGCCAAGGTCTCATCAACGATCCAAACATGTGCCGCTATCATCTTATCGAGAGATCATAAGTAGGAACGAAATACAAATCGAGAAAATTCCCACTGAAAGGAACTTAGCGGATCCTTTGACTAAAGCATTACCTCAAAGTAAGTTTGAGGGTCATGTTGGTGCTTATGGTATTGGATACCATAGCGATTGGCATTAGGCCAAGTGGGAGTCTGTTAGTAATATATGAGAGATGTCCTAAGGCAATCGCTTATGTATGAACCATTTATATGATAAATGAAGATTCACTATTTGAGTATACATGTTTTATGTATTTGATTGGATCTTAAACTCATTTATCAATGTCCACGATACGATTCACAAAGATGAGAGAATTTGTGATTGGATCACAACTAGTGAGTATCTCTACATGTGTAATTGTGATGTATCAATTATCCTAGTCGATGAATTGATGAATCGACACCATCAATTTCTGAGACTAGCACGAGGTATACCTTGGTGTATCCAATGATTCTCACCGGGTCGGAGACATTGTGATGTCCGAGTTAATCGTGGATGCTAGTTATGGTAACTAGTTCATTGGAGTGACCAGCCGTAAGACTTCATATGGTTCTCTGCATATATAGATATGTCAATGAAGTTCTTACTGTGGCTTAAGTGCGATGTTCCTTTGCCTTGCGGTATTCAAGTCATCTTGATCATGGAGACTTATGCTTTGACATCTTAAGCAAACATCTCCGAGGAGATGTGGACCCGGGATGATTGGGTATAAGTCGAAGTGATCGAAGGTGTTTGAATAGCCTATAAAGGATTCACCACTCCTTGCGAGGAGATGTATACCCATGGCCTCTCGTCAAATTGTTACTAAAGTCTTTGGCCAAAGCATTACATGTTTAGAGTAAAGTACTCTTCGATACATGTGGAGTAACTAGAATCCGTAGGACGAGGAAATGATACTTGGGCTAGGTTTGACGTAGTCAGCCTAGTGGGGACTGACACAATAGACCATGTCCTGAACCAAGTGGGTATAAGATGAGTGAAGGGAATGGGGCACGATTCATTCGAGCTACTGAAGGGTTTCAAAAATAGTTCTGGATCAACCGTTGATCTTTTCGGTTAATTGGGGATCATGATGTACTACTAGGTGCCACTCATGATCGATCTATAATTAATGGTTAATTATAGACGGCCAACATAAACCGAGAACCTATTTGGTCACACGCACAACGAGTGTAATCCAAAGGATTTAAAACGAGCTTGAGAATTGGATTCTCAGACCGAGAGAAACTATGTTTGGTTGGACCAAACATAAAGCGAGCATGAAATCGTTTCAGTCGCAATGGAAGCGTGGATGGGCTGTGTCTTATGAAGACGTAATGGATGGACCAAAATAGTTTGGTTCTAATCCAATGGATAAGAATAAACCAAAGGGTTTGGTTTATTTTAAACGAATGAACCAAAAGTTGGTTCGGTTCGTTTTAACTTAAAATAAACCATCATGGTTTGGTTTATTTTAACTTATCTTAATGGAGCGGGTTAATGGGCTTTATGGATATGATCCATTAACCATTAAGAGAATTAGTTCTCTATAAAAGTGGGCTTAAGGGATTGTTAAACCCTAACTAATCATCCAAAACCCTAAAGCAAGTTGCCGCCCACCTCCTTGGTGAATTCGGCGCCAACAACCTTGTGTGCCGCCAACCACTTGTGCCGCCGTCAACTTGTTGCGCGATCAAGCTTCAGCCGTGAACCTCCGCCACCCTCCGTGATCTCCTATAGGTTTGGCATCAAGGTGAGGTTTTTCTCTCCTTGTTTTGGCCGGCGCTACTTTCCACCAAGCTGTCCAGTTTTCTGACAGCTTCTCCTCCTTCGCCGGAGCGTCGCTTGACGACGGTTAGTGCTCCGACAGCGCTAACATACCGGGATTTGATCTCCGGTAATCCTCTGAGGTGGAGGAAAGGATTCGCCAAAACGGTGATTACACCTTCCCGAGAAGCGAGTTTTGAGAACTCGCTGGATCCGAATTTGGATTCGGATCGTGATCATCTCTCGATCACGCCGCTTCAACACGAGGCTAGTAACCCGCACGAAGACGGCTCGACTTAGCGGAAGTCATCCCGAGGAGCTCGGCGTGGATACGGATAGAGACGATTCTACGAGGATCGCTCCGCTGATGCCGTTTCCGCTACACGCCATACTAAGGTATAACGAGTTTAATTTCCTTTTATTGCAAATTTTAATTTACGTTATGTCTACACTTGTTGTAATAGCATGCGTTGTAATAAATATAGATTTATTATTTTTAATTGCTTCGCTGTGCTCATGTTTACGAAACATGATCGAACACACACACGCCCGTGCCAAACCCAACAGTGCTCCACCTCCCAAAGTAAAACACAAAACCCGAGGTAGACTCTGTTATCCCTATCGATTGAAATCGAATCATAAACCCATGTGGAATAATTGGTCCGCCTTAAAACCAAAGATATAATCCCTAGTCCTTCTCGTGCACTACAATATATGTTTTACCGCACCCAATATCCTCGCCCGATTACTCGATATCATCGACCATCCCTAGCCTTAAAAGCGTATATCCGGTCTCGCATGAGCATCGCATACATGAGGCTTCCTACCGACGAAGCATAAGGAACTGCCTATATCTCCTCTATCTCTTCAGATGATATAGGACACATCTCCTTTGATAAAGGAACTCCATGCCTGAAAGGTAGAAAACCCTTCTTGGAGTTTTGCATGCTAAAATGCTCCATAATCGTGTCTGTGTATGAAGCTTGGGATAAGCACAACATCCTTTTCTTGCGATCCCTTATAACCTTGATCCCAAGGATGTGTCTCACCTCTCCCAAGTCCTTCATATCAAACTGTTTGGACAACCATACCCTTACGTCCGATAACACTTCGATGTTGTTGCCAACCACCAAAATGTCATCTACGTATAGTACAAGAAATACCACTACGTTTCCGTCACATCTCTTGTATACACAAGACTCATCCGAACTTTGAATGAATCCATATGACTGGATTACCTCATCAAAGCGGATGTTCCAAGATCTAAAAGCTTGCTTCAATCCATAAATGGACCGATTAAGCTTACACAAAAGATGCTCTTTGCCCTTAGCAATGAATCCCTCTGGTTGCTTCATATCGATGGTTTCCTCAAGACTTCCATTAAGGAAAGCTGTCTTGACATCCATCTACCATACCTTATAATCCATATGAGCTGCTATGCATAAGAGGATCCGAATAGATTTAAGCATGGCTACCGGCGAAAAGGTCTCCTCATAATCGATACCCTCTTTCTGAGTATACCCCTTCGCAACAAGCCTCGCTTTGAAGGTCTCAACCTTCCCATCTATTCCTCTCTTTCTCTTGTAGATCCACTTGCATCCAACGATTTTTACACCATCGGGTGGTTTTACTAGCTCCCAGACCTGATTTGAATCCATAGATTCAATCTCAGCATTCATTGTATTTTGCCAAGATACTGCATCTTTATCTTGAATTGCCTCGTCATATGTCCAGGTATCAGGTTCATGTTCGCCAGGGACCAAATCAGAAGATTCTCCCAAGAACATGAATCTTTCAGGCTGTCTAACAACCCTCCCACTACGATGAGGTATCACTTGTGTATCCTCTGTGACACGCGGTGCAGTGACATGTGGTATATCATCTTGTACCGGTGGTACTAAAGAAGTGACTTCCCCTTTTAACTCCTTCAGAACAATTTTACTCTTGGGCTTGTGACTCATCACATAGTCTTCCTTTAGAAATCTGGTGTTTGTGCTAACGATCACCCTCTAATCTCTAGGACTATAAAACAATCCACCCTTCGTTCCCCTGGGATAGCTAACGAACATGCGTACTTCTGTACGAGGTTCCAACTTACTGGCATCTTCCTTCAGCACATGTGCTGGACTCCCCATATCCGAATATGTCTTAGACTAGGCTTTCGCCTAGTCCACAATTCTGTGGGAGTAGAAGACACTAATTTAGATGGAACCAAGTTCAGAATGTACACCACCGTATCTAGAGCATATCCCTAGAATGAATCTGGCAAGTCAGAATAACTCATCATCGATCTAACCATCTCCATAAGAGTCCTATTCCTTCGCTATGCTACACCGTTCTGCTGGGGTGTACCAGGTGCAGTCAATTGGGATTGAATCCCAACCTCTGATAAGTAGTTCCTAAACTGTCCCAAGAGGTACTCACCACCACAATCAGATCATAGTGTCTTGATACTCTTACCTTGACATTTCTCCACATCAGCCTTTAATTATTTGTACTTGTCAAAGCATTCATACTTGCGGCGCATCAGGTAAATGTATCCATATCTCGAGTAATCGTCTATAAAAAAGACGAAATACTCGAAACCACCTATAGCCTGGATAGACATAGGACCACAAAAATCAGAATGAACCAATTCTAACACATCTTTAGCTCTATACCCCTTAGCCTTAAAAGGTCTCTTGGTCATCTTACCCTCCAAGCAAGATTCACAGGTTAGGAGATCCTCTACCACTAATGAACCCAAAGGTCCATCAGCTATCAACCTTTTGAATTCTGCTTAGGTTAATGCGACCAAGCCTAAGATACCAAAGATATGTTTGGTTCATCTTCGAAGGTTCTTTTCTCTTGTTGGAATTAGAAGATGAGTTAATAACTTCTATTTGCATCGTGGGAGCTTGTGGTTCAAGTTATAAATTTCCTATCTATGTACCTGAATAGATAATGTTCCTATTCCTTTTATAACAAATCTGTCATTAAAAGAAATAGATTATCCATCCATAATTTAGAAACCGAAATCAATTCTTTCTAAATAAAGGTACATAAAGAAAATCCTTAAGAACCAAAAACTTTATTTTTCTCAACAGATAAATAAAACATCTCCCACTGCAATAGCCTCCATCTTCATGACATTACCCAAGTAAATGGTAATATCCCCTTTAGCTAGTCGTCGGGTTTCCTGGAACCCCTGAAAAGTATTGCAGACATGATTAGTGGCTGCCGTGTCTACACTCCAAGTGCCGGTAGATAACACCGCTAATCATGTTTCAACGACTAGTTCAAAGGATATAACTTTGTTCTTTTTTGGATTGGGACAGTCCTTCTTCCAATGTCCATCCTGCTTTTAAGTGAAGTACTTGCCTTTCGGCTTCTTCACTCCTCCCTGAGATTCTCCCACCACATTTGCTCCACCTTGTTTCTCCTTCTTCTTGCCTTTTGGCTTAGAAGTAGAAACCTTTTTGAGCAACCATGGCTTGAGGACATTCTTCGAAGAGTGCATACTTGTACTCCTTAGCAGATAAGATAATATCGAGATTCTTTTCTAATCAACATTATTCGGATATAGTAAGTTTATTTCCTATAGTATCACAACAAGTGGACTGAAAGTCATTTTGAAAATCCTAAGAATCACATAGATCATTACTGTAGATTTCAAAAAATTATTGATTCCTCAAAACAATAAAATTCCGAAATCAACCAACACCGATAATATCGCATGTCACGATAGTGTGGACGTATACGAATTCTACATTTTTAAGAGGAGGTTTTACCCATTAATTTTATTATCTTGTCAACCTTACTTTTTGACAAATAAAATTAATAGTTGGTTCCTCTTAGGCCCTACAAATAAAAGCAAAGGACTCATGGGGAGGATACTTTTATTTGCATCTAAGTGTTTACCATTACACGATACTAAGGCAATTATCTCGATTATATGCCTTACCGATGGGAAGTACACACGCCTCTAAATAATTTCCTATAACCATATTTGACCTAGTGATCCGCAAAACAAACCCATCCGTTGGGGAGGAAAGGCACTCGTGAGCCGACGCAAGATTGTTGCATCACACATCAAATTGTAATGGAGGCAGGGAATTAATTAAAATATCCTCTCCCACTTAGTAAATTGAAAATGAGGAATTTTCAAGCACACACAACATGCATATAAAACAAATCAGCAATAAATATGGAAAATATAGAATTTTTCCAACTATTATGGCTTTGTTCTCCAATATGCGCCCCGCCATGTCGCCACCTCGTCCGCTTCCACCTTTCCGCAAGCAAGCCACAAAAGAGATCCGAGCCGAGATATATCATTTTAATTTACATCCATCGATCCTATACTCCATGAAGGAGTGTACAAACTATCTAGATCAAAGTAAACTAAAATGATCGGCTAAACAATGTCGATTTAATTACAAAATTAAATAATAATCTAGCCTCACAACCCCGAGGATTCAAATGATATACATACAATCACACACACAAACAATCACATACACACATATAGCCATAATAGTCGGATCTTATGCCCGCAACCAAAAAGTTAGCCTACGACATCCTACTATTATCCGCATACTCAATATATGATATGTGCATGAAAGTAATCAATCCAAAACACACAAACCGAAACCTTGGCTCTGATACCATTTTGATGGCATTGCTCGGAAACTCATTGGCTCCCATGTCCCCGGATTAAAATTTTCACTAATGAAAACTAATCCGGATGGGATGAGTTTCCTAAGCTCAACCAATTCGTCGTCGTGCTAACGACTCAAGTGATCGCTTGAACAAACTAGTTGTTCAAACAACAAAACTCTTCTAGTCGGTTAGCCGCGGAAGAGACGACGGATGGATCGCCGGTTTTTGTGTTTATCTTCGGGGTCCATGATTATACAAATACATATGGATGTAGACATGTATAATCAACACATACAAACATATTACTAAGAACATGCAAAGATCAATAATAAAACTTGTAAAACTTTT
Organism: Wurfbainia villosa; assembly: GCA_025175895.1. Lineage (NCBI taxonomy): Eukaryota > Viridiplantae > Streptophyta > Magnoliopsida > Zingiberales > Zingiberaceae > Wurfbainia > Wurfbainia villosa. The sequence goes on along the minus strand of CM046003.1, from coordinate 6,388,071 downwards.
ATACCTCTCAATCTTCTATCGTATGTCCTAACCTCCTTGTAGACTTCGTGTGGGCGAAGATCCTCTACAAGTTGAAGCTTCCTAGATCTTCTTCAATCAAAAGAAAGAAGAACTCTCCTTCCCTTCTTGCTTGAGACAACCACTAATCCACAAAGGATTGATGCCGCCGACCCCAAGAATAGAGAGAACAAGATGGCCAACCAAGGAACCGAACAAGGGAACAATCCCTAGCTCCTTTGTGCCACCGGCCAAGAGGAAAAGAAGAGGAGAAGAGGAATAGGTTGAGCGCCGACCAAGGTAGAGGGAAGAAGAGGAAGGAGCTGGCCACACCCTAGGAAGAAGAAGAACTCCTCTCCTACAGTTGCCACCCACCTTCTTGCAAACCCTAGCCGCCCAACCAAAGAGCCAAACCCTAATCTAATTAGGGTTTCCTCCTTAGGGTTTCTTGCCGCCCAAGCTATTGATAGGAAAAACCCTAATTTCCAAAACCAACCAACTTCATCTTTGCCGCCCACCTTAAGCCACCTTATATAGAGTTGGGCTTAAGCCCTGTTTTAATCTCCACCATCGGTTCTAGGGTTTTAATCTCAACCGTCGGATCTAGAGTTTAATCTCAATTGTCGGATCTAGAGATTAAATCTCCACCGTCAGTTCTAGGGATTTAATCCCAACCGTCGGATCTAGAGATTCAATCTCCACCGTCGGTTCTAGGGATTTAATCTCAACCGTCGGATCTAGAGATTTAATCTCAACCGTCGGTTATAGGGATTTAATCTCAACCGTCGAATCTAGAGATTTAATCTCAACCGTCGGATCTAGAGATTTAATCTCCATCGTCGGATCTAGAGATTTAATCTCAACCGTCGGATCTAGAGATTTAATCTCAACTGTCGGTTCTAGGGATTTAATCGCAACCGTAGGATCTAGAGATTCAATCTCCACCGTCGGTTCTAGGGATTTAATCTCAACCGTCGGATCTAGAGATTTAATCTCAACCGTCGGATCTAGAGATTTAATTTCAACCGTCGGATCTAGAGATTTAATCTCCACCGTCGGATCTAGAGATTTAATCTCCACCGTCGGTTCTAGGGATTGAATCCCAACCGTCGGATCTAGAGATTTGTTTTCCATCATTGGATCTAGACTTCATGAGGTTTATATTAGGCTACGATAGAGACCATGAGGAGGAGTTGGATCTTGGCCACCCGATCGATCGAAACCACACAAACTTGATCCATCAATGATGTTCCATTCCACTAGAGGATCATCATTGAATTACCTCACTAACCCCCATAAATTAATATGTGCTCCATACATTATTTGTACATCCATCTCCCCGTGTTTATGATATCGAATGTTCGTCAATTAATTGATTTACTGACCATCAATCAATTAACATCTAACTCCTCGAGTAGTACCAACCAACCTTATCATCATGTTGACTAAGTCAACCTGCAGGGTTTACATGATGAACCTTATGAGCTCATCAAGAGGACATCATCAACCTAATATATAGGACACGCTTTCCTCTTATACTCAACGACACACCATGTAAATAATACCATTTCCCAACTTACTGAGCATATTGATTTAATCCATATAAATCTCACCCTTTGGTAAAACAAAGAAATAAATACTAAGTACATGTGTCCGTTATTATATCGGGATTAAGAGCATGTACAACATAATATCCGATATCCGATTCAATTATGTATTCAGCAATAAATTGAATCACCTCTATGTCGGTCCTGCTCAATACACCTAAGTGTACTAGTGTAACTCTATGTTCAAGACAAAACAATACCAAGCTACACTACAACCATGCCAATGGTTTGTCCAAAACCATCTTGGTTGTGAGCCTCTACTTATATTCTACAAGGGACTGATAACATGATCTTCTGTGCCACACCAAGCACAATGTTATCTACAATGTAAAATATTAGACAATATGCACACATATAATAAATATAAAGTGCAAACAATGATCATGTGATTCTTATTTCAAAATAAAAATGTTCATATAAAAGAGCTAGGCTTTCAGTATACATTCCAACATGAACAACAAGTTTGTTCAAGTGACCACTCTAATCGAATAGTACGACGATGAAATGGTAGCTAGGGTAATCCCTAATTGTCATGGATTAATTTTTTAATCCGGGGATGATGATGGGATCGCCATGAACAAGCGACCGTGTTGAAGTGGGAAGCGAAGTTTCCTACCTTCAAGTGGTATCAGATCTTTGGTTCCGCAAAACCTTCAATCATCAGTCGACTAATGTCGACTTGCCGAAAGATTTACTAGCTTCGCGTACGCGCACGTCGATCGACTTCTTCCCTTAAGTAGTCGACTAATCGACATGATTCCGCAGCCAAATACCAGTCTATTTACTATCGACTTGGAGCAGTCAACTGCCATGATATGGTAGTCGACTGATGCTGGGTAAATCTCAAAATTAACATCCGTTTGAGTGTCCTACGGTCGGGTAAATCTCAACCCTTGCGGTCGAGCCTCCAACACTTAGCCATTCGGCCAAGTTCACCTAATGAGCTACTTACATTTCACTCATTCTCTCATCTTACTTGAAGTCCCTCACTGAAGCTCTCTTCGTTCGCGGCCACATCCCTCGAAAGCATCAAGCGCACGACTCTTCAATGCTCCTTCACGTCTGTTGCCCTCGAAGTCTGCTTCCTTGGCTTTGCTTCAAGTCATCTCGTCCTACGGTCCCTCGGATGCATCAAGCGCACAGCTCTGGAATGCTCCTTCGCCGACTCAAGCATGAGGTTGTGAGTTGGTGAAACTTTCCAAAGCTCCATGTGCGAATTACTAAGTCTTGCAAGACTTCAACACACATATCAAATCCAATTATCCTAATTTAAACCCTTTGCCACACACATCAAAACCATATCACATGGGTTGATTGCCCTAATAATTTTAGAAGTATTGTTCCATACTTAGCATGCTAACTAAAGTTATTGAGTGGTATTTTCAATCAAAGCAAATATATATGTTCTAAAAGTTCACTAAGTTTGCTTTTCATGCATGTGTTGAGAGAATTTCCTAAGGGATACTTGTTCCACAGTGAGTTAAGTCGTCATCCTATTACTTTCCTAAGACCTCCAACTTTTAGGCACTTACCTGCCATAAGCGAGGGGTGTTCCCTAGAATTAGCATAAAGTCTCAAAGGCGTGCTCAGTATTGAGAGAAATTGGTAGGTGTTTCCCCAGTAATCTAACTCCGTCTCAAAAGGGCTCCTAACCATTTCACCCACGACAACTATTTTTAACTCTCTTTTTTCTCTTTCTCTTTTTTTTTCCTCTTTCTCTCTTTTTATTTTTTCCAAGGAACTTTGTTCCTCTCTAGCTCATTAGTATTTTGATTTTTTCAAAAGGGCTTACATAATTCGAGCATCTCCAATAACTAAAATGCTAAATCTTGAGTCACCTATGGATTCCAACATACTAGACTACTGGGATGAATGATAACTATGTACGTAATAGATTTTTTCTTTCAGAATATTCGTCAAGTGTAAGTGAAAGATAAAACCTAACAAGTGCAAATCTAGAACATCCATTAAAGCAACCAAAAATAAAAAACCACAAGATAAATGAAGTTAATCTATCTATGGCATGGAAGCAAATCGTGAAAATTTTTGAAAATATTACTGATGCAGCTTAAAGTGACTAACAACTAAGTGCTGGAAGGAACCTAAACACTATATGTATGAGCAAATAAATGCAAATAAATTAAACCTAGATGTCAAAGAGAAAGTAACATTGGTAGAAAAGCATATCAAAATTGGGCTACCCCAAACTTAAATGATATTGTACCTCTATTATGGCAGTTGAGCTGGGAAATATGATAGTCTTGACATATCAGGCACCTGGGAGAATCGGGTGCTCAACCACTAGTGCCACATGTACATGTGGTCAACCTAGGAATTGGTGGACGCAATGATGACTCTATAATCCTCCTCCCTGGCCCACTGTGATCATGTATCATGCATGAACTGATGTACCTCTTGGCGGTAGACAGCCTCCTCCTGAAAATAATCTTGGGTCTAGCCATAGAACTCCTTTCCCCACCTGAAATGCTCTCGAAGGTCGTAAAACTCCATCTGTGTATAGGTCCTATCTCCTCTCACCGCTGCCCCTGTGTCTGCTGCTCGGCGTGAATGTTGTTGAGGCGTGATAGGAACTCATGGAAATCATAGGCTGATGTACATGCATCCTGCTCAAAGGTAGAAAAAAGAAGGTGGTGCAGGTGTAGGTTCGTGGCGTGGACTAGGTGGGATCCTATTAGGCGCTTAGAAAAAGTTCTGGATTTGGCACGAGCATGGGAAATTCAGATGGCCGGCCGTGTGCGACTCTGAATTTCTCCTAGAGTGCAACACAGTACGAGTCTTTCCACACACCCAGCTGTGTGCTCTTCTAACGGTTGGGCACGACCATGTGAAATCCACACGACCGTTTGTGCTTCCTTCTGAGATTCTAACAAGGGATCTCCTTTCTACCTAACAAGTTCTATCTTACCCTAAAACACTTGTGAAGATTCCAATGGACAAAAATTAAAGTCTAAAATAACATGCATGAATGCGAAAACACTAAAAACATGTAGATTTAAACTTGGGTTGGCTACAAAGAAGCACCTGTTTAAGGTCTCTAGCTTGACTGTACCCTTATGTTTCATCTTGGCTATGGTGGCCCAAGGATATTTTTCCTCCTCCCTTTCAGGATGAGTTTGATCTTGCTCGTGGGGGAGCAAGATATTTGCTCACTTTACGCCTCTTGCCTTGTGATCCTTCATCATCATATCCCTTAAATCTGGCTCATGGAGGTGCAAGATACTTGCTCACTTTATGCCTCTTACCTTATGGTCCTCCATCACCATATCTCTTAAATATTGCTCGTGGAGTGGCAAGATACTTGCTCACTTTATGCTTCTTGCCTTTTGGTGTTCCATCACTATATTGTAGGGCGTCGCTTTGGAGGCTCATTGGCTCCCATGTCCCCGGATTAAAATTTTCACTAATGAAAGGATTAATCCGGATGGGATGAGCTTCCTTAGCACAACCAATTCGTCGTCGTGCTAACAACTCGAGTGGTCGCATGAACAAACTAGTTGTTCAAGCAACACAACTCTTCTAGTTGGTTAGCCGCGGAAGAGACGACGGACGGATCGCCGGTTTTTGTGTTTGTCTTCGGGGTCCATGATTATACAATATATATTCATACACACACATGCATAATCAAAACAAATAAGAACATGCTCAGATCTGTACATAAAGTTAAAATAACTTTATACCTTATGATCTTCTACCGTATGTCCTATCCTCCTCGTGGACAACGTGTGGACGGAGATCCTCCACGAGTAGAAGCCTTCTAGATCGCGTTCTTCTCTTCCTTGTCCGCTGCGAACAAAGAGAAGAACCAACAAAACCTTTCCTTTCTAGAACCGGCCACCAAACAAGAGAGTTTGATGCAACCGCCGGCCAAGGAACGATTGGATGAGTGCCGGCCAAATTGTTGTATTGTTGCCGCCGGCCACCTAGATGTTGGAGAAGCACCGGCCACCAATTGTTGGAGAGCCGCCGGCCACCAAGGAGCAAGGGAGGAGGAAGAAGAGAACCGGCCAAGGATGAGAAGGGAAAGAGGGGTGCCGGCCAAAAACCTAGGGAGAACAATAACCTTGCCGCCCACTTCTTAGCAGCCCAAAACCCTAGCTCCTCTAGGATTTGTTGCCGCCCAACACTTGGATGAGCCAAACCCTAATTCTCTAATTTGAAAAAACTTATTTCCGCCCAATGCCTAAGCCCTTATTTATAGAATTTAGGAGAAAGTTGGTTAGCCTAAAATATAGGAACTAATCCCAATTTTCTTGCGGCCCAAATAACCCAAGCTCCTCTAGGAATTGTTGCCGCCCAACACTTGGATGAGCCAAACCCTAATTCTAGAATTAGGATTAAGCCTCCTTTAATCTCCACCGTTGGATCTAGGGATTTAATCTCCACCGTCGGATCTAGGGATTTAATCTCCACCGTCGGATCTGGGGTTTTATCCCAACCGTCGAATCTAGGATTTCATCCCAACAGTAGGATCTAGGATTTCATCCCAACCGTCGGATCAAGGATTTCATCCCAACCGTCGGATCTAGGGTTTTATCCCAACCGTCGGATCTAGGGATTTAATCCCAACCTTCGATTCTAGGGTTTCATCCTAACCATCAGATCTATGGATTTAATCCAACCGTTGGTTCTAGGGTTTCATCCCAACCATCGGATCTATGGATTTAATCCAACCGTTGGTTCTAGGGTTTCATCCCAACCATCGGATCTATGGATTTAATCCAACCGTTGGTTCTAGGGTTTCATCCCAACCATCGGATCTATGGATTTAATCCAACCGTTGGTTCTAGGTTTTGTTTTACATTCTTGGATCTAGACTTCACAAGGATTATATTAGGCTACGATAGGGACCATAAGGAGGAGTTGGGTCTTGGCCACCCGATGGATCGGAACCACACAAACTTGATCCATCAATGATGTTCCATTCCACTAGAGGATCATCATTGAACTACCTCACCAACCCCCATAAATTAATATGGGCTCCATATATTATTTGGACATCATCAACCTAATATATAGGACACGGTTTCCTCCTATAATCAATGACACACCATGTAAATAATATTATTTCCCAACTTACCGGGCATATTGATTTAATCCATCTAAATCTCACCCACTGGTAAATCAATGAAATAAATACTAAGTACATGTGCCCGTTATTATATCGGGATTAAGAGCATGTACAACATAATATCCGAGGTCCGATTCAATTATGTAGTCAGCACTAAATTGAATCACCTCTATGTCGGTCCTGCTCAATACACCTAAGTGTACTAGTGTAACTCTATATTCAAGATAAAACAATACCAAGCTACACTACAACCATGCCAATGGTTTGTCCAAAACCATCTTGGTTGTGAGCCTGTACTTATATTTTACAAGGGACTGATAACATGATCTTCTGTGCCACACCAAACACCATGTTATCTACAATGTAAAATATTAGACAATTTGCACACACATATAATAAATATATAAAGTGCAAACAATGATCATGTGATTCTTATTTCAAAATAAAATGTTCATACAAAAAGAGCTAGGCTTTCAGTATACATTCTAACATATATCTCTTAAATCTTGCTCATGGAGGGGCAAAGATATTTGTTAGCTGCTTTCCTTGGCTCGAGATTGAACATGCTTAGCCTTAAAGAATCATCAGGAGTTTGATCATGATATTCCATTGTGTCCAAATGTTGTAAATAATGCAACTCACTAAAAGATTGATTAGTATATTCTATTATGTTGAATGAAATTTTATCATTACAAATCACTAAAAGGGCTTCATTTTTGGTAACTAAAGTTTCAGTGAAGGTTAAGACAGACTCTTCTGGGTCCTTGAGGGTTAGGAGGTATTTTAATTTAAGCAATGAACTCCTCGATTAAAGTATCAACTATATAATCCTCAAGTTCTCCTTTTAGTGGTGATTGAATGGATTATCCTTCAGATTTTCCTAGTAATCAGCCCAATGTTCTAGCAGACTGGTTGGCGATCTATGCTATCTGAATCTCCAACTTCTTTTGTTGACTAGCAATGTCGTTCACAGATGACATAATTCTTCTAGTATCATCTCTGTCTGCGAATGCAGCCACTGGAATTCAGTGTTCTCCGCTTCTTGCATTTGAATGAAAGTTTTCATCATCTGCTTAAGTCGGGGTTTAGGCGGAAAATATTGAGGGTTTAAGTAGCCAGTGTCATAACTATATGAATAGGAATAATCTTGTGGCCACTAGTTGTAATCGTAGGTAACTTCTTCTTGTTCAAATTATGAAGGTCCAAATATATTTGGGCAATTGTTAATGGTATGACTTGTTTCACCACAATGCTCACAATAAATGTTACCAAAACTCACAACATTAAATTGAACATAATCATGAGTGAAAGCATGCATCATTATATATAGGAAATATTAGACAAGGAAAAGCAGTGCCTCAATAAGAGACTAAAAGGGAAACAAGTGCTAAAAAAATAACTGAAAAGAAAAACTACTAGAAAATAACTAAATCTAGAAGAAAAAAAAAATCTAAATTAGTACTAAATTAAAATGAAAAGTAATAAAAACAAGGGAAATAACCCTAAACTAGGTCCGATCTAAACTATCCACTTTCGATTCGATATCAAATCAACAATCCCCAACAACTACGCCAAAAACATGATGCATGCGAGAGTGACCTCAAATGGTCAACTAGGGTCATCGAGGACTTGAAGCGCATGCTCACGTTCAACACCCATAAGTGCACTGATGTTGTCAAGTAATAAAAGATTATCGATCCCACAGAGACTGAGACTTGAATATCGTTTGTCCAGTGGATGTTGTTGTTCAGAGATATAATCCCAAGAGTTGTGGTTGTGAGATGGCGGTAGTATAGTGTCACTCGGAGGAACAGAAGGTTGGTTCTAAGTTCTCTAAATGATTTTAGGACTTCGATTTCACTTGTGCGTCATGGGACATTCTATCAATTAGATGCTTTTTAGACCTCTAATTATGATCTTGTGAGAGGATCATCATGCATTTGCCTGATGAACTTTTGCTTCTACCGGGAACTACCTATTCCTAACCAAGTTTTCCTTTCGGATCGTCAGATCTCAGGGGGTTGATTTCGTTAGGAGCCCTCTGTCACTAAGGTCTCTCAACCCTTCTAGAGACAATCTCTCCTACTTTGGGCCTTCTGCTAAGATAGCTTAATGGGGTACAAGGACATCCTAATAATCCCTACGAAGAGGTGGATCGTATTTTATATTCTACTCTATCATATTCCATCTTCTACAATTATGAGAGGTAGGATGACCGCAAGGTCTATCCTTGGTTCTCCTAATTTTTTTGATACGAAGGTTGTAACCCTTTGTATCACCTATGTGCAGTATAAATAGAAACAAGACGTAATCCTCATCGAACTAAAAAACACACAATTGCAAATAGAATCAAATGAGATGACTATTTTATCTAGTATGTCTACATACACAAGTTACTCCCTAATCCTAGAATTGAAGTATCTACTCCATAGACTTATGAGAGTAAACAAGAGACATCTTAAGAAAAGCCATTACAATGCAAATATAATAAGAAAATAAAGAATGTACTCGCTGTCCTATCCAATTTTCATGTCTTAGTTAATCTCTAGGGTGTCAGAGTGTCGGGATGGATCTCCTAGCCACTTCCTGCCCGTTACGAGTCTCTGGTGCTTTTTAGGGCTCCTCCTTGTTGTCCTTGTCGTTGAGCCTCTTATAGGGTTTGGGAACCCTAGGGTGGCTCTCCTCTTATCTCTAGTTTCTTAGACAAGTTTCCTATATATAGAGGCGGTTCTGGATTTCCATAAATGCTTGGAAAAACCCTAATTCCTCGAATTTGCAGTGCCACTACATGGCCGTGTGAATTTCACACATTTAGGTCGTGTGCAAGGCCTGGAAATGGTTGAAGTCTAAGTAAAAAAATTGAGCTAGAATTTTAACACGGTTGTGTGAATTTTACACAGTCAGCCATGTGGATTTCTAGAGCCTCCATTTTGATGTATTTAGCTTCAGAAACATGCCCATGTCTTGGGACATGGTAGTGTGTGTTCCCTAAGGTCCGCGCTCCACAAATTGCTCCATTTTTGCTCCAAAAATGGTATCCTACACATAAATAAACAAAAGTAAATCTCTAAACTAGAAAATGGGAAATGAATGTTAAATAAAAAAGAATATGTATGAAACAAGTATAAAATGCAATGAGATGTGTACTAAAATTATTCCTAAAACCCTATATATTTTGCTTATATCAATCATCCAACTTTTGTGACCAATCTCTCCTAGACGCCATGACTATTTTTTTGAGGATGCTTTTGATCTCTTTATTTGAGATTTCTACCTGTCCACATTTAAACATCTTGATAACCATTCTAGCATCACAGTGTAGTGATGCCACAACTTCTACCCACTTAGAAACAAAATCTACGGCGAGAAAAATGTATCTATTCGTTCCTGAAATGGGAAAAGGTCCCATGAAATCTATCCCCCAAACATTAAAGAGTTCTACCTCTAATATGGTATTCGATGGCATTGTTGGGTTTCCTGCACCGCGGCATGTGTGTGTTCGATCATGTTTCGTAAACATGAGCACAACGGAAGCAATTAAAAATAATAAATCTATATTTATTACAACACACACAACACACACATGCTATTACAACAAGTGTAGACATAATCGTAAATTAAAATTTGCAATAAAAGGAAATTAAACTACGTTATACCTTCCGTATGACGTGTAGCGGGAACGGCATCAACCGGAACGATCCTCGTAAGAATCGTCTCTATCCGTATCCACGCCGAGCTCCTCGATGACTTCGCTAAGTCACGAGCTTCGCCTTCGTGACGGGTTACTAGCCTCGCGGTTGAAGACGACGTGATCGAGAGATGATCACGATCTGAATCCAAATTCGGATCCTAAAACGAGTTCTCAAAACTCGCTTCTCCGGAGAGGTATTCGTCAACCGTTTGACGAATCCTTCGTCCTCCACCTCAGAGGATTACCGGAGATCAAATCCCCGGTAAGTTAGCCGCTGTCGGAGCACTAACCGTCGTCCAAACGACGCTCCGACGAGAGGAGGAGAAGCTGTCAAGAAAACTGGACAGCTTGGTGGAGGAGTAGGCGCCGGCCAAAAACAAGGAGAGAAAAAGCCCACCTTGATGCCGAACCTTTAGGAGATCACCGGAGGGTCGCCGGAGGTTCACCGGCTGGAGCTTGGACGCCGGCAAGGGTCTTGGACGGCGGCACAAAGCTGGGCGGCGGCAGCTTGTAGTTGGGCGCCGAAATCACCAACAAGGGGTGGGCGGCAACTAGGTTGTGCGGCCAAAAATAGATTAGGGTTTTGGATTAGGGTTTAAGCCCTATTTTATAGAGAACTAATTCTCTTAATGGTTAATGGATCATATCCATAAAGCCCGTTAACCCGCTCCATTAAGATAAGTTAAAATAAACCAAACCATGATGGTTTATTTTAAGTTAAAACGAACCAAACCAACCTTTGGTTCATTCGTTTAATATAAACCAAACCCTTTGGTTTATTCTCATCCATTGGATTAGAACCAAACCATTTTGGTCCATCCATTATGTCTTCATAAGACACGGCCCATCCACGCTTCCATTGCGACTGAAACAATTTCATGCTCGCTTTATGTTTGGTCCAACCAAACATAGTTTCTCTCAGTCTGAGAATCCCATTCTCAAGCTCGTTTTAAATCCTTTGGATTACACTCGTTGTGCGTGTGACCAAATAGGTTCTCGGTTTATGTTGGCCGTCTATAATTAACCATTAATTATAGAACGATCATGAGTGGCACCTAGTAGTACATCATGATCCCCAATTAACCGAAAAGATCAACGGTTGATCCAGAACTATTTCTGAAACCCTTCAGTAGCTCGAATGAATCGTGCCCCATTCCCTTCACTCATCTTATACCCACTTGGTTCAGGATATGGTCTATTGTGTCAGTCCCCACTAGGCTGACTACATCACACCTAGCCCAAGTATCATTTCCTCGTCCTACGGATTCTAGTTACTCCACATGTATCGAAGAGTACTTTACTCTAAACATGTAATGCTTTGGCCAAAGACTTTAGTAACAATCCGACGAGAGGCCATGGATATACATCTCCTCGCAAGGAGTGGTGAATCCTTTATAGGCTATTCAAACACCTTCGATCACTTCGACTTATACCCAATCATCCCGGGTCCACATCTCCTCGGAGATGTTTGCTTAAGATGTCAAAGCATAAGTCTCCATGATCAAGATGACTTGAATACCGCAAGTCAAAGGAACATCGCACTTAAGCCACAAGAAGAACTTCATTGACATATCTATATATGCAGAGAACCATATGAAGTCTTACTACCGTCACTCTAATGAACTAGTTACCATAACTAGCATCCACGATTAACTCCGACATCACAATGTCTCCACCAAAGGAGAATCACCGCTTGGATACACCAAGGAGTATACTGTGTTAGTCTCGGCTGTAATCTGATGGTGTCCAAATCCATCAATTCATCGACTAGGATAATTCCGATACATCACAATTACACATGTAGAGATACTCACTAGTTGTGATCCAATCACAAATTCTCTCATGCTGTGAATCGTATCGTGGACATTCAGTAAATGAGTTTAAGATCCAATCAAATACATAAGACATGTATACTCAAATAGTGAATCTTCATTTATCATATAAATGGTTCATACATAAGGCGATTGCCTTAGGACATCTCTCATATATTACTAACAGACTCCCACTTGGCCTAATGCCAATCGCTACGGTATCCAATACCATAAGCTCGAACATGACCCTCAAACTTACTTTGAGGTAATGCCTTAGTCAAAGGATCCGCTAAGTTCCTTTCAGTGGGAATTTTCTCGATTTGTATTTCGTTCCTACTGATGATCTCTCTGATAAGATGATAGCGGCGAAGCACATGTTTGGATCATTGATGAGACCACATCAAGTTCAGAGATGAACTTCTCGATCCAAACCGCCTTTTGTCGCCTAAAGTCGCAATGTATTCTCGCCTTAGTGGCGTAATCCGCTATAGTGTCAAGCTTGGAACCTTTCCAACTCATTGCGCCCATTCCGTGGTGAATACATACCTGCACAAAGACATGGAATCATCCTTGTCTGTCTGGAGCTGGAATTCGTATACCCACGTATAACCATTTACCCTTCTCCCTATATTAGGAACACAACCTTAGTTCTACTCAAGTACTTAATGATCGTCTTAACAGCCGCCCAATGATCCATTCCTGGATCAGACTGGTATCTGCTCGTGACACTCAGAGCATACGAGACATCGGGCCTCGTACATAACATAGCATACATGATAGATCCTATTGCGGATGCATAGGGAATCTTACTCATGCAAATCCTCTCGTCTTCTGTGCGCGGACACATAGACTTCGAAAGGTGTACCCCATGCCTGATGGGTAAGAAACCTTTCTTGGATTCCGACATGCTAAACCTCTTTAGCACTCGGTCTATATATGTAGACTGCAAAAGACCACAAACCGCTTCGATCTATCTCTATAGATCTTAATCCCGAGGATGTAGGTTGCTTCTCCTGTGTCCTTTCATGGAGAATGTCTTGGATAACCAAACCTTCACCGATCAGAAGATTGAAACATCGCTTCCTATAAGTAATATGTCATCGACATACAATACTAGGAACACGACTGCACTCCCACTAACCTTCTTGTACACACAAGGTTCGTCTGGATTTTGTGAGAAATCAAACTTTTTGATTGTCTCATCAAAATGGATATTCCAGCTCCTGGATGCTTGCTTCAATCCATAAATGGATCGTCGCAACTTGCATACCTTGGTTTTATCAACCGATGTGAAACCCTCAGTCAGTATCATATACACGCCCCTCGAGCAAGTTTCCATTAAGGAAAGTCTTACATCCATCCGCCATATCTCATAATCATAATGAGCGCTATGGCCAGAGCATCCGAATGGATTTAAGATAGCTACAAAGTAATAGGTTTCGCCATAATCAACGCCTTGTTTTTGACGATATCCTTTCGCCACCAATCTAGCCTTATAGGTAATCACATTACCATCCATGCCGATTTTCTTCTTGAAAACCCACTTGCACCCTATAGGCTTTATGCCTTCAGGTGGGTCAACCAAGTTCCAAACTTGTTTTCATACATGGAATCCATTTCCGACTTCATGGCACCAAGCCACTTATCCCTTTCTGAACTTGTCAGCACTTCTTCATAACTGGTAGGCTCCTCATCATCAATGAGTAACACGTCGCTCGATTCACTTACGAGAAATCCATATCTCTCAGGAATATTAAGGTTCTACCAGATCTACGAAGATGTGGTGTTACAATAGGTCCAGCCGATTGCTCATCACTATGAGTTGTCGGCTGTTGTGCTTCACCAGGTATCTCATTAATGTCTATTTGAGTCTCTCGAGCCTCCTCAAGCTCGACGACACTCCCACTGTTTTCTTGCAAGAGAAACTCTTTCTCTAGAAACACAGCATGCCTTGAAACAAACACCTTTTGTTCCACAGGATGATAGAATTGGTAACCCCTTGTTTCCTTAGGGTATCCAATAAATAGACATTTATCAGACTTAGCATCCAATTTGTCTGATATAGTCCTCTTCGCATAAGCAGGACAACCCCATATCTTCAAGTAAGATACATGAGGTTTCTTACCATTCCATATCTCATATGGAGTAGTTGAGACTACCTTGGTAGGCATTCTGTTTAACAAGTAAACAGCTGTCTGAAGTGCATAACCCCAAAAGGACTTGGGAAGAGTTGCATGATTCATCATTGACCTGACCATGTCCAACAAGGTCCGGTTACGCCTCTCAGATACACCATTATGCTGTGGTGTATAGGGCGGAGTCCATTGAGACAATATGCCATTGTCTCTTAGATAATCAAGAAACTCTTGACTTAAGTATTCACCACCTCGATCCGATCGAAGTATTTTAATACTCTTGTCATGTTGTTTCTCTACTTCATTTCTGAATTCTTTGAACCTTTCAAAGGCTTCAGACTTGTGTTTCATCAAGAACACATACCCAAACCGTGAGTGATCATCGGTGAAGGTAATGAAGTAGCTATAGCCTCCTAATGCTTGAGTTGACATAGGTCCACATACATCAGTATGTACTAAACCTAGTAACTCTCCCACTCGTTCACCTTTTCCAGTAAAAGGTAACTTAGTCATCTTGCCTTTTAAGCATGATTCGCATGTATCATATGAATCCAATTCAAACGATTCCAGAATTCCACATCGGTGTAATTCGGACATGCGTTTCTTGCTTATATGGCCAAGACGACAATGCCACATATAGGAGTCTATGTGATTATCCTTTCGAGCACGCGTGTTGCTCGCTTCGATATTGAAAATGTCACTGGATACGTCCAACGTATAAATGTCAGTACTCAAAGTTCCAGCCCATAAAGTACGCCATTCAAAGTTATATAACAACAATTGTTACTAAACGTTAAATGGAAACCATTTCTATTTAAACAGAAATAAAACAATGTTCTTTATTAGAGAAGGAACATAATAGCAATTGTCCAGCTTCTAAGACTAGTCCACTAGGAGCTTCAGAATAAGTTTCGATGGCGAATGCAAGAACCTTTGCTCCATTGCCAACACGCAAATTTGACTCCTCTCGACAAGTCTTCTTCTATTCCTTAGCCCATGTATGTCATTACATATATGTGAGCTACACCCAGATCCAATACCCAAGTGTCTAAGGAAATAGAATGACAATCAATAACGAAGATACGAAGAGGATGGGGCATCGATGCCTTCTTCTTCTTCATGGACTCAAGATAAATCTCAAGTGGCCTTCCTCACAAGGATGGCAAGTGCCCTTTATACTGGGTTCCGCCTTTCTTTGCTTTTTCTTTCCTTTTCTTCGTTTCTTTTTGCCTTCCTCTTAGAACCTTTCTTCGAGGAATCAACTAATGTAACCGCTTTCCTCATGCTTCATGTAAGGCTCCATACCTTTCAAAGATATTGAGGAGCTCGAATGGTGGATTCCAATTTGTTCATCCGATAGTTCATCACAAATTGCGAGAAACTCTTGGGCAAACAATGCAGAATTAAGTCAATACTTAACTCATGATCCATCACAAAACCGAGGGTAGCTAGTCGCTGATGTACTGCTCATCTTTAGCATAAACTGCAGACTACGATTTAACCTTCTTGCATCTTCGTGGTGAAGAGGAGCCTAGAGACTCGAACCTTTCGGATCATGCTTGCTCATCGAACAACTCATGAAGATGGAAGACCATAGTGTTAGCATCCATATGCTACCATCGCTGCTAGCATGATGCAACTCGCCACCAGACCGCCACATGCTTTCGATAGACCAACATTTGGTCCGAGTTGCATCGCCCTTAGGACGTGAAGAGGCTCTTCAAGGACATATGCAAGCTTTTCCGCCTTGAGAACAATCGTGTTTCTAAGCCACCCAGAAGTTAGGCCCAAATAATTTGTTCAATCCAAAATAGTGAACGCAAATTCAAAGACGCATCATGATCAATTTATCGACCTAGAAATACAAAACGAGCATATATGAGAAAATGATTTTAAAATGCATCAATATACATTTATAAATCCCATTCATTTTTCAATTTCAAAACCCCAAAATCACTTCGAGATTGTAGGTCCATCTCCGAATGGTTGATATCCATCATAGTTATGAACAACCTCGAGAGAGTCCAACAAGCCATTCATAACTACGATGTAGGTATCATCTATACCGATTGCATATCACGATATGCAACTATCACAATGTGCTATCAACTAATTGAATGTTCACACATACATCGGGTTGTTAACACATTAACAAGTATGCATCATATGCATAGCACCCAACTTCACCTCCTTTACATCGACCTTGGAGAGAGTCCAACAAGCCGATGCTCTGTGTTAAAGCCAACCCATTAATCGGAAATAGTTTTAATATGGTTAGAGCGCATTCAACCAATTAGCCCAGCTTGGAGAGAGTCCAACAACCAAAGCTAACGATTGACCTCTGACTCTTACCATATTAGTATTAAACTATTCCATGGTTTGAACATATTCAGGTTCGATCCGGGCTTGGAGAGAGTCCAACAACCCAGACAAGAAATGTAACTCCGGGTTCTAACCATCTTAATGGAAGTGTAGGCTTTAATATTGATTAAGGGTTTTATGTCTCATCCTCTTTGCATGCAAATAACTATTATCTACATGGCATGGCATACATGGCATACATCTACATGTCACGACACGCATGGCATAATGTTATGCATCTAATGCAATTACATGGCATACAATTATGTCATGTCTATATTTCCTTATATGTCATAACTATTTATGGAAATAAAATATGTTTAAGATTTGATTCTCCAAATCAAATCATAATTAAATTAGGAAACAAATTTCCAAATCTAATCACATATTTTATTCATGGAATTATTTGATTAAGGAAAATCTATTTAGGAAACCAATTTCCTAAATCATTAAAACTACTTATGGAAATAAAATATTTTAAGATTTGATTTCCCAAATCAAATCATGATTAAATTAGGAAACAAATTTCCAGAATCTAATCAAATATTTTATTTATGGAAAATATCAATTTCCATAAATACTTCCAACTTTCCACAAGTGGAAGATTTCCATAAATACTTCTAGACTTTCCAAAATTGAAAAATTTCCATAAATACTTCTAAATTTCCAAAATTAGAAAATTTCCAGAAATACATTATGACTATCGAAAAACCATTTTTACGATTATGTCGAAACACAACCTGGGCTCTGATACCACTGTTGGGTTTCCGGCACCGCGGCGTGTGTGTGTTCGATCATGTTTCGTAAACATGAGCACAGCGGAAGCAATTAAAAATAATAAATCTATATTTATTACAACACACACAACACACGCATGCTATTACAACAAGTGTAGACATAACCGTAAATAAAAATTTGCAATAAAAGGAAATTAAACTACGTTATACCTTCCGTATGACGTGTAGCGGGAACGGCATCAACCGGAACGATCCTCGTAAGAATCGTCTCTATCCGTATCCATGCCGAGCTCCTCGGGATGACTTCGCTAAGTCACGAGCTTTGTCTTCGTACGGGTTACTAGCCTCGTGTTGAAGACGACGTGATCGAGTTCTCAAATTCGGATCCTAAAACGAGTTCTCAAAACTCGCTTCTCCGGAGAGGTATTCGTCAACCGTTTGACGAATCCTTCGTCCTCCACCTCAGAGGATTACCGGAGATCAAATCCCCGGTAAGTTAGCCGCTGTCGGAGCACTAACCGCCGCCCAAACGACGCCCGACGAGAGAGAGAAGCTGTCCAGAAAACTGGACAGCTTGGTGGAGGAGTAGGCGCCGCCAAAAACAAGGAGAGAAAAGCCCACCTTGATGCCAACCTTAGGAGATCACCGAGGGTCGCCGGAGGTTCACCGGCTGGAGCTTGGACGCCGGCAAGGGTCTTGGACAGCGGCACAAAGCTGGGCGGCGGCAGCTTGTAGTTGGGCGCCGAAATCACCAACAAGGGGTGGGCGGCAACTAGGTTGTGCGGCCAAAAATAGATTAGGGTTTTGGATTAGGGTTTAAGCCCTATTTTATAGAGAACTAATTCTCTTAATGGTTAATGGATCATATCCATAAAGCCCGCTAACCCGCCCATTAAGATAAGTTAAAATAAACCAAACCATGATGGTTTATTTTAAGTTAAAACGAACCTAACCAACCTTTGGTTCATTCGCTTAATATAAACCAAACCCTTTGGTTTATTCTCATCCATTGATTAGAACCAAACCATTTTGGTCCATCCATTATGTCTTCATAAGACACCCATCCACGCCTTCCATTGCGATCAAACAATTTCATGCTCGCTTTATGTTTGGTCCAACCAAACATAGTTTCTCTCGGCCTCGAGAATCCCATTCTCAAGCTCGCTTTAAATCCTTTGGATTACACTCCAGCGTGTGACCAAATAGGTTCTCGGTTTATGTTGGCCGTCTATAATTAACCATTAATTATAGATCGATCATGAGTGGCACCTAGTAGTACATCATGATCCCCAATTAACCGAAAAGATCAACGGTTGATCCAGAACTATTTCTGAAACCCTTCAGTAGCTCGAATGAATCGTGCCCCATTCCCTTCACTCATCTTATACCCACTTGGTCTGTGACATGGTCTATTGTGTCACCCCTCACTAGGTCGACTACGCCACACCTAGCCCAAGTATCATTTCTCGCCCTACGGATTCTAGTTACTCCACATGTATCAAGAGTACTTACTCTAAACATGTAATGCTTTGGCCAAAGACTTTAGTAATCCGACGAGAGGCCATGGGTATACATCTCCTCGCAAGGAGTGGTGAATCTTTATAGGCTATTCAAACACCTTCGATCACTTCGACTTATACCCAATCATCCCGGTCCACATCTCCTGAGATGTTTGCTTAAGATGTCAAAGCATAAGTCTCCATGATCAAGATGACTTGAATACCGCAAGTCAAAGGAACATCGCACTTAAGCCACAGTAAGAACTTCATTGACATATCTATATATGCAGAGAACCATATGAAGTCTTACGGCTGGTCACTCCAATGAACTAGTTACCATAACTAGCATCCACAATTAACTCCGGACATCACAATGTCTCCAGCCAGTGAGAATCAGCTGCTTGGATACACCAAGGAGTATACCTCGTGCTAGTCTCGACAGAATTGATGGTGTCCAAATTCATCAATTCATCGACTAGGGATAATTCCGATACATCACAATTACACATGTAGAGATACTCACTAGTTGTGATCCAATCACAAATTCTCTCATGCTGTGAATCGTATCGTGGACATTCAGTAAATGAGTTTAAGATCCAATCAAATACATAAGACATGTATACTCAAATAGTGAATCTTCATTTATCACATAAATGGTTCATAAATAAGGCGATTGCCTTAGGACATCTCTCATATATTACTAACAGGCATTTCATGCCTCCTACCTATATTACCCGTTCGTTGGCATCGATCACAGGAGACTATGTAGGTACGTGTATCTTTAAATAAACTAGGCCAGTAGAATCCCACCTGGAGTACTTTTTGTTGGGGTTGATCCGTGAGGGGAAACTTCGCTTCCCCTTCACCTCGGTTGCTTGACCATGGTGATCCCTTCGATGTCCCCGGATTAAAAAATTTAATCCTAGACAAAAGGGATTCCCAAAGCAACCAAGTCATCTCATATTATTAGAGAGGTCACTTGAACAAACCAGTTGTCTGCCGCACCATTCTCTATTCAACAGTGAGCAATACGTAACCGAACGAAGCACATCGCGGTTTTTGTATTTATACTCGGGATCCAAGTATTATTTAGCCTATTTACAGAAATATAACATGCTTATATTTTGAAAAACAAACACAAGCAATGAATAAAAGAGATAGAAGAATAGTTATACCTCTTGGTCTTCTAATGTATGACCCTCCTCCTTTTGGACGTCGTGTGGGCGACGATCCACCAAAAGTCGAAGCTCCTAGATCGCAAAACTTCCTTCCTTGCTTTTCCTAAGCAAGAGGAAGAAG
Source organism: Wurfbainia villosa (assembly GCA_025175895.1). Lineage (NCBI taxonomy): Eukaryota > Viridiplantae > Streptophyta > Magnoliopsida > Zingiberales > Zingiberaceae > Wurfbainia > Wurfbainia villosa. The sequence goes on along the minus strand of CM046003.1, from coordinate 6,367,845 downwards.
AGAAACAATGTTTTTCTCCTTCAAAAACTCAACCAACAAAGAACTATAGAAGTTCTTGCCGCCGGCCAACTAGAAGGAGAAGAAGATGATGGAAAACTACCAAGACACCAAGGGAAACCCTATATCTTGTTTCCACCACCTAAGGAGAAGAGAGGGGAGTGTTTTTGGGCGTGGCCAAGGGCTGGAATAGCTGCTGGACGTTGGCCACAAGGCAAGGAAGAAGAAGGAAAACTTGCCTTATTTGGTGCCACCCTTGCTTCCAAACCCTAACCCTAATTCCAATCCTATCTCAACTAGGATTGCCCTATTCTTGCCGCCCAAGCCTTGCTCCCTCCCTTTCATGTATGTCACGACCACTCCCCATGCCCTCCTTTTATAGAGTTAGGGATAAGTCATGAATTAATCTCCTCCATTGGTTCTAGGGATTTAATCTCAACCGTCGGATCTAGAGATTTAATCTCAACCGTCGGATCTTAGAGATTTGATCTCTACCAATGGATCTTAGAGTTTTGTTTCTATCCATTGGATCTAAGCATCTTGAGGTGTTAATGGGCTACATTAGGGACCATGAGGAGGAGTTGGGTCTTGGCCACCCATGGATCAAGCCCACATAAAGTCCGATCCACTAATGATGATCCAATCCACTAAAGGTCCATCATTGATCTACCTCACCAACCCCCATATGATAATATGGGCTCCATATATTATTTGTACATTTTCTCCCCGTGTTTAAGATCTCGAATGTCCGTCGATTAATTAATTTACTAACCATTAATTAATCAACATCTAACTCCATGAGTAGTACCACTCAACCTTTTCATCATGCCGGACCAAGTCCACCTGCAGGGTTTACATGATGAACCTTATGAGCTCCTCAAGGGGACATCATCATCCTAATATATAGGACACGGTTTCCTCCTATAATCAACGGCACACCATATAAATAATATCATCTCCCAACTTACCGAGTCTATCGATTTAATCTATAAATCTCGCCCATTGGTAAATCAAAGAGATGAGTACCAAGTATATGTGCCCGTTATTATATCGGGATTAAGAGCATGTACTAAATAATATCTGAGGTCCGATTCGATTATGTAGTCGCAATAAATCGAATCACCTCGTGTCGGTCTGCTCAATACACACAAAGTGCACTAGTGTGATTCTATGGTCAAGACAAACCAATACCAAATCACACTACAACCATTCCGATGGTTTGTCCAAAGCCATCTCGGTTGTGAGCCTTTACTTATACTTTACAAGGAGCCGATAACATGATCTCCCGTGTGACACCACACACCATGTTATCTACAATGTAACGTATTAGACAATATTGCATAACCATAAAAATATGCAAACAATGATCATGTGATTCTTATTTCAAAATAAAGATGTTCATACAAAAGAGCTAGGCTTTCAGTATACATCCCAACACTTTTGTAACTGTTTTTGAGACTCCCGCATGCCCCCCCCCCATCGTATGAGGAGGAATGACAATGAAAAAGGATGCTACCAATTTCATCCTCTGGTACACACCTTCGATATATGCTATCCGTGCATCATTTAAATAGAAATGGATCATCCCACACATATTGTTTTACTTATGCGAAGAACCTTTTCCTTTGTTGGGTTGTATATTCCGATGGAATAACCTTTCCTACTAAAAAGTTCAAAAAATCTGTATACCAGGGTGCAGTGCCCTTACTAATAGCCATTAGTATATCATCTTGTAATGCGTCATTAATTTGGGTGCTATCTTCCCCTTCTATCTGTCTTTCTAAAGACATACACGATAAGTGGCCTGCCACGACGTTCTCTGAGCCTCTCTTATCCCCAATTTCTATATCAAACTCCTGTAACAGTAGGATCCAACAGATGAGGTGGGGTTTTGCCTCCTTCTTACTAAGCAAGTAGCGAACTACTGCACGATCAATGTAGACTATGACCTTCGACCCCACTAGGTACGATCTGAACTTGTCAAAAGAAAATACCACTGCTAATAGTTCTTTTTCCGTTGTTACATAATTAATTTGTGCCTCGTTCAGTGTCTTGCTGGCGTAGTGGATTGTGTGCAATTTCTTGTCCTTCCGTTGCCCCAATATTGCCCCTACTGCATAATTACTCGCGTCGCACATAACCTCGAATGGCAAGCTCCAATCAGGAGGTTGTATTATAGGGGTGGTTATTAACCTTTTTAATTTTTTTTCAAACGCTTCAAGGCATTGCTGGTCGAAAATGAAGTCTACTTCTTTAGCCAATAAGTTTATCAGGGGTTTCGTTATTTGAGAGAAATTCTCTATGAACCTCCGATAAAAACCCACGTGACCAAGGAAACTTCGAATGATCTTGACATCCCTAGGTGGGGGAAATTTTTTGATTACTTTGACCTTTAGCCTATCTACCTCAATCCCATTTCCTATTATCTTATGTCATAACACTATTCCATTCGTTACCATAAAGTGACACTTTTCCCAATTCAACACCAAGTTATTCTCCTCACATCTCTCCAGGACTCGTGACAGGTTTTTTAGACAAGCGTCGAAACTTGTTCCATATATCGAAAAGTCGTCCATGAACACTTCCATGGTCTTTTCAATCAGGTCTGAGAAAATGGTTGTCATACATCGCTGAAAAGTGGTCGGAGCATTGCATAGCTCAAAAGGCATTCATCTATACGCAAAGGTCCCATAAGGGCAGGTGAAAGTAGTCTTCTCCTGATCATTAGGGTGAACAAGGATTTTGAAGAATCCTGAGTATCAGTCAAGGTAGCAAAAGTGAGAGTGCATAGCAAGACGTTCCAGCATCTTAATGATAAAGGGAAGGGGGAAGTGATTTTTCATTGTTGCTTTATTTAGCTTACGTTAGTCTATACAAATTCTCCATCCTATTATAGTTCGAATAGGAATGAGCTCATTTTTTTTCACTTCTAACTACTGTAGTTCCGCCTTTTTTTGGGACTATGTGAACCGGACTAACCCATTCACTGTCTGTAATGGGGTAGATTATTCCCGCGTCCAACAAATTGAGAACTTCTTTCTTCACAACCTCTTGTAGGTTCGGGTTAAGTCGCCTTTGATGCTCCACGATTGACTTATGCCCATCCTCGAGGATTATCCTGTGCATGCAAAGGGATGGGTTTATCCCCTTAATGTCTTCGATGGTAAAGCCCACACCTTTTTATACATCTTCAGTACCTCCAGTAACTTTCTTGTTTTAGCTTCTCCCAAGATAACATTTATAATCACTGGATAAGTCAAATTTTGGCCAAGAAATTCATATCTAAGATTCGGTAGTAGGAGTTTTCTCTCAGAGCATGGGTGTTCTTTCATTACCAGCGGCTCTGGTTCTTCTCCTTTTTTTTATCCTGAGGGATGAAAGTCTTCCTTCCCACAGCTCTCTTCCTCGGTGCTCATATCTCATATCTGGTAGGCAACCTCCGGCTCATCTACCTCCTTTCGGGGATAAGGCTCTTGAAACTGTTAGTTATAGCCCTAGAACCAATCATGTGATGGTTGAATAGGGAACATTTTTGTATCATATTCTATAACGGCAAAGGATTGGTTATTATATTTAAGTCTTGCTTGTGCCAGCTAAATTAAATATAATAATGCCCTAGAAAAGTAGGTTCTTATCTACAGCACATCAATTGGTAGAATTGATTATGAGAGGCTGTAGAGAACACTTTCCTAAATGTTCCTAGTCAAGTATTAATATGCAAGGGCAATATTAATACATAAAGACTAGCATGTAGGTCAATTGATGACTTGATCTCACAAGTCATGGATATATGATATCAAGTTGACACATGGGTATATATTAGAGAATATATCGACCACCGCCATGAGAAAGTTTCATGGATCGTTATATGAGTGTCATAAACTTTCTCATGTGACTATTGGTATGAATAGTCCTCAAACTCAAGTCACTACGGTTCCCTACATAAGGAGTTATGTACTTTGGTATCGTCAACGTCACCCGTAACAGGTGGACCATAAGCGATTCTGGGTATATAACAAATTATGCGGAGGGATGTGAGTGATGTAGATGGGATCTATCCTCCCATATACGAGGAGTGATATCTGTGGGCCTTGATTGAGTAGAACTACTAAAATGCATGGCCAGGCTCGAATGAGTCAATATGAGATATTGAGCTCATTTGTTTGAGTTAGTTTACTCAGGGATCAAGAAACACATAGATTGATCGAGGATGACACGGTATATGCCTCATTGGTCAATCTGATATCAAGGATAGAAGGACACGGTCATACATTATAGTAGTCACGGAAAGGTTAGTCGGATCTTGACTTATTTCGTAACTTGGGTAGCAATGATATATTGCTAGATGCCGCCACTACAACAAAAATGACATAAGACAACACCACAAAGACAACGGTTTTAGGAGAAACCGTTGTCTTTTTGTTAAAAGACAACGGTTTTTGACAAAACCATTGTCTTTGAGCGGCCACATAACACAAACGACAACGGTTTTACAGTATCCGTTGTCGTTGAGCATATTTTTTTTTAAATCAACAACACATTTTACAACGGTTTTCCAAAACTGTTGTCTTTAAGATTTTTATATTAACATTTGGGACAACGGTGCAATCAACCGCTGAATGAGGGTTTTTGTTGTCGTTGTGATAATACTACAACGGTTTTAAACCGTTGTTAATAAAATTTTAAAAGTTTATAATACTATTAATACTATTTTATTATTATAAAACAACGGTGAAATTCTTTTTTTAATTATTAATACTATTTTTTTTTAATTATTGGAAATAAGTTTTTTTAAAAATTATAAATATATACGCTTTAAAACAATATATTTAAAAGTCTATATATATTTTTAAACAATATATTACAACAAATTTTATTTTTAAAAGTTGTTATATATATTTAGGTTAAATAAATCTTCCTAAACTTCTATCGTTCTTACTTTCCCAAAATCTTCGCTTCCTACTTCCCAAAAAACCTCCCCGTTCTCCATCGCTCGTCGTCCATCCCATCTTCTTCAGCCGCATTCTCACGGTTGGTCGCCCTCGCTCGTTCTCTTCCTTTTCCATCGGCCATTGCTCGACCTCCGCCCGTCGGCCTTCGCCCATCGCTCTTGATCTGATTCGTCCCAACAGGTTTAGCGTCATAAACTCTTGTTTTAGGGTTATCATGTTGTGCCTTCAAACCTTTATTGGTTAAGAAGGTTTGAGTTGGATTGTTTATATCCATTGAACCACAGATAATCCGATATCTGCATACTGAAAATCAGTTATGTTCCAACCTTATTCTTCATGAAGATTATTCACCTTATATCATCGTTTGTACATCGTATTTATCTATTCTAGAAGCCATTCTCGGTATTTTCTATAATATAAAATGTCTGCATTTATATTTTATTCACGAACAATTTGCTTTGTTTGTACTTTCTAACTTTAGCTTAGGTGGACAGCTAGATCATATACAAATTTAAGTTACTTCATATTACCTTCTTATCCTGGAAATATAAGTTTGATACATTGAAGCATCTACTGCTGCTTTATTAATGATCTAGTGGTGTTAAGTATTATGAAGGTTTATTTAATTGTCAATTAATGTTTTTATGCACTAGAATGGACAAAGAATGGATGTTCAAGGATAGATTATCACCTGAGTATGCGTATGGAGTAGAGTCCTTCTTGCAATTTGCAGTGCAAAATTTTGGCGATTCTAATGCAATATCTTGTCCATGTGCCATGTGTGGTAACCTAAGAAGGAACAGTATTGATGTCACAAGGGCTCATTTAAGAAGTAATGGTATTGATTTAACATACGTAGTGTGTGTTGGGAGTATGGGGAATACAATCAAAGTCCCACATTGGTAAGACATGGAAAAGATCATGTGCTTATAAGAAAAAAGATATCTCCATTGGTATGAGGCCTTTTGGGTAAAGCCCAAAAACAAAACCATGAGGGCTTGGGCCCAAAGTGGACAATATCATACCATTGTGGAGATATGTGGATCTTATATGTACTAACAATTGGTATCAGAGCCATGGTCCATGTCAAGCCATGAACCTCGAACGAAGGAAGTTGAGCTCCCACGTCCGGATCAAGAGAACCAGACATCAGGAAGGAAGTCTAGTTGGGTCGGGGGGACCGAACAACTGGCAGGAAGTTCTGGTGGGTTGAAGATCGGACATCAAGCAGAGAAAATCCTTCGAGGAGGGATAGGCTTGAGGGGGGGCCCAATGTGGTCCTTCGTTTGAGGGGGGGATTGTTGGGAGTATGGGGAATACAATCAAAGTCCCACATTGGTAAGACATGGAAAAGATCATGTGCTTATAAGAAAAAAGATATCTCCATTGGTATGAGGCCTTTTGGGTAAAGCCCAAAAACAAAACCATGAGGGCTTGGGCCCAAAGTGGACAATATCATACCATTGTGGAGATATGTGGATCTTATATGCACTAACAGTGTGGATATGGCATGGAGAAAAACCCTCATTTACCAACTTAATGAATGATAGTGAACAAGGCCAACAAGGTGAACAGAATTTCTTTGATGAGAAGCTTGTAGATATGGTAAATGCGACATATGAATATGATGAGAATCCAACTACATTCAATAACCTACTCCATGATGTTGAGAAACCTTTATATCCTGAATGTACAAAATTTACAAAGTTATCTGCCATTGTTAAATTGTACAACTTGAAAGCCAAATATAGTTGGAGCGATAAAGGATTCACAGACATTCTTTCTTTGTTGGGAGAAATGCTTCCATGGTAATGACTTGCCTTTATCGATGTATCTTGCCAAGAAATCCTTGGCTGCATTGGGTATGGACTATGAAAAAATCCATGCATGTCCTAATGATTGTATCTTATATCGGAAGGAATACGCAGATTGTATCAATTGTCCTACTTGTGGGTTTTCAAGATGGAAGATATGCAAGAATTCAAAAGTAAATGAAGGAGTTCCTGCAAAGGTCCTATGGTACTTTCCACCTATTCCAAGATTTCGAAATTGTTTAGAAACCAAGAAACCTCTAAGGTGTTAACCTGGCATGCTGATAGTAGAACTTGTGATGGTTATTTGCGTCATCCAGCAGATTCACCCAATTGGAAGGTAGTCGACCATAAGTGGCCAGATTTTTCTTATGAGCCAAGAAATTTGAGATTGGCCATATCGGCAGATGGAATAAATCCACATAGATTGATGAGTTCTACGATAGTTGTTGGCGATTCCTGTTGATCACTTACAATCTTCCTCCATTTTTGTGTATGAAGAAAATTTATGATGCTTACTTTATTAATATCGGGTCCTAAACAACTGAGGAATGATATTGATGTTTACCTAGCACCTTTGATTGATGACTTAAAGAAGTTATGGGAAGAAGATATTGAAGCATATGATGCATATCGACAAGAAAGATTCACCCTTAAGGCAGTCTTATTATGGACAATTAATGACTTTCTGGCATATGGAAACCTTTCTGGATGTCGCGTGAAAGGATATAATGCATGTCCTATCTTTGGTGAAAACACATGTGCAAAAAGATTGAAACATAGTAGAAAAATGTCATTCATAGGCCATAGAAGGTTTCTTCCTAAGAATCATCCTTATCGAAGGCAAAAGAAAGCATTTGATGGGAAGCAAGACTTTAACATTGCACCGAGACCATTGAGTGGTCGTGATATTTCCAAAATAGTTAATAAAATTAATTATCGTTGGGGAAAAATGAACGGAAAACTTCAAGCATCAGAGAATGGTAGTCAACCATATTGGAAGAAGAAATCAATATTCTTCAAACTTGCGTATTGGGAGCATCTACATGTCCGACATGTTCTTGATGTGATGCACATCAAGAAAAATATATGTGAAAGCCTGGTTGGCACATTACTTGGCATTCCAGGGAAAACAAAAGATGGATTAGCAGCACGCCTAGACCTTGTGGATATGAATGTCAGGTTGGAATTGGCACCAAAGGAGGGGAAAAAGAAAACTTTTTTGCCAGCGGCATGTTATACATTAAGTAAAGATGAGAAAAGGAAATTTTGTAGCTCCTTGTTGGGAATGAAGGTTCCTACAGGTTATTCATCCAATATTAGAAGCCTTGTATCAATGAAGGAATTGCAACTTTTTGGTATGAAATCACACGATTGTCACACTTTGATGCAACAGTTACTTCCAGTTGCCATTCGTGGTGTCTTACCCAAACATGTTAGATATACTATCACTCGATTGTGCTTTTTCTTCAACAAGTTGTGTAGCAAAGTGATAGATGTCTCGAAGTTAGATGATATGCAAAGAGATATTGTGACAACATTGTGCTTACTTGAAAAATATTTTCCTCCTTCATTTTTTGATGTCATGCTCCATTTGACTGTTCACCTCGTACGTGAGGTTAAATTGTGTGGACCAGTTTGGTATAGATGGATGTACCCATTTGAAAGATTCATGAAAACATTGAAAGGTTATGTGCGAAACCGCAATCGACCCGAAGGTTGTATAGCCGAATGTTATATTGCTGAGGAGGCTCTAGAATTTTGCTCAGACTACCTGTTTAATGTGCACACTGTTGGCATCCCAACAAGGAATCATCAATTGGAGTTTACCAGACCTTTATCACGAGATCGAGCGCACTCCACCAATCATGAGGAGTGGGAGCAAGCACATGGTCATGTATTAGAAAATAATGATGAGATAGAGCCATATATCGAGTAATTTCTCCAACTCATTGGTACTTTCAAATGCGACATTAAATTATAGTATCTAATCGTTTCTTCAACAGCAAACACATGGCTCATTTGAAGGCAACATTTCATCAGAAAGCAAAGTCAAAAAAGTGGTTACAAGATGAGCACAATCGGACTTTTATTCCGTGGTTGCGTGATACTGTAAGTTACATGCAAATTAATGGGGGTATTTATAATTTATGAAGATTAATATATAATTCAACTTTTGTGCAATTTATAGGTTGCAAATGCAATTAACCATTCGACACATCAAATCTCTGAACAATTAAAGTTGTTGGCGCATGGACTTAGCATGCGAGTATTCAAGTATTCTGCATATTTAATTGCTGGGGTTACTTATCACACAAAAGAGCATGATAACGTGGGTAGTGCAAAATTCTGGAGTAAGCTTAGTTGCAAAGACTATGCAACTTTCTAGCACAAAGGATAGGAATCCAATTGTGTCAGACATGGTATTCTATGGCGTTATTGATGAAATATGGGAGCTCGATTACCATCTCTATCGAATTCCAGTGTTTAAATGTAGTTGGGTTGATAATAATGGTGGTATTAAAGTAGATGAACATGGTTTCACATTAGTAAACCTCAAAAGGATAGGGTTTAAATCTGATTCATTCATCTTAGGTAGTCAAGCGAAACAAGTTTTTTACCTTGAAGACCCTGAAGATCCCACATGGTCTGTTGCACTTGCAACTCCTAGTAGAGACTACTTTGAAAATATTATTGGTGATAATTTGGAAGAAACTGCAACCAACTATCAATGTTTTTCCCGAGGGCTCCCAATAATGGATGTTGACGAATTAGATGACAATGAACCACCGTGCATGCGTGAAGATTGTGAACTTGGGTTGATGATGTTTTACCTTAGTGTGGAAATTATATTTAAATTTAAATCCTACGTTAATGTTTTGGTTTGTCTTTGTGTCACTTTGGAATTATATTTTTTTCCCATAAATTTGCTATATCTTATGGGATTGCTTTATTTTATTTGTCACTCGATTATTTCTGTTTTGGTAGATGATACTGCTTTATCTATTATCTGTAAATGATACTCTTTATCCCATAATTTTGATGATGGTTTACCACACCGGCATTAAATCTGGTTTGGTAAATGATACTGCTTTATATGTCAGATAATTTTGCAACACAATAATGAAATGCCAGTTTTATTCTTTGTGATAGTCGCTGCACCTCCAAATTTATCAACCCTTACAGGAGATTGTAAGAATTTCAACTTTATGTTGCTTACTTGTTATTTGTTTTTCTTAATAGTTGCACATATTTTAGCAATCTCAGCTACGTGTGGACTGCAACATGATTATATTCCTGTTGGAAAAAACTTGCTTATTGTAGATTATATTAATCTAAAGCTGAATTTTTTGTTGTCAACTCACACAAGACAGAAGTTGCAAGTTTAATATTTATTGTTATCTCCATCAGTAATTTATGATATTTACCTTATATTTGCAAAGTGCAGATTTTGTGATTAATAGGTTGTCAACTCTATGACAAAAAATCAAAGCAAACGAGGAGGTAGAAACCTTGACAAGGGTAAGGAAAAAATTGGCGCTGATTTATTATACGAGGAAAATGTTGGCTGCACACAGGATTCCACTGCCACCCAATCAAACAAAATGAGTAGAGGTCCTACACATATGGACAGTATTTCAAGGCTAAGGAATAAGGGCATTATACTGAAAGTTGAATTCAATAATCGGGGACAGCCTATTGGGGAAAATGCAGTTAAAATGCAAAGTTCACTTGGCCAGATTGTTCGAGAGAAAGTACCAATAACTTACAATACTTGGAAGCATGTTCCTATTGACATCAAGGAGCGTGTGTGGGAAGCGTGAATGTAAATATAAATGACCATACTTTTATTCTTCAAATATAAACTAATATTTTTGTTTGTGTTTATTAACATTTGATGTTTATTAAATTTTTATGGATTTGTAGTTGGCGTACAAAGGTTGATGTTGCTTGGAAAAGGGATGTTTGACCTCAACAAATGATAAGTGGCGGCAATGGAAAAGTAGTCTCACGAAAACTATATTTATCCCAATTGCAAAAATCCAGAGAAGTTGCATATGCCACCTCCAGGATCAAATATTCCAGCAGACATATGGAGCAAGTTCGTGATAAGTCGTTTGTCTAATGAATTTAAAGTAAGATTTTTAAATCTCATGTCTCAAATAATTAACTCTTAATAGAATATTGTTATTGGTAATGCATTGTTGTCTTGTTTATTTTTTAAGGAACTAAGTGAGAAACAACAGGAAAGGAGAGCCCAAAACAAATACCCCCATCGACTTTCTATGAAGGATATGCGCCTAGAAGAGATAGTAAGTAATGTTTAATTATCACTTACAATAAATTTGATATCTTATACCTTAAGAGACAGGTATTTAAATAATATTGATTCATTTGTTATTGTTATTAGAAGGATGAATTATCTATTGATAATGAAATCAACCGAGCTATCCTTTGGAAGAAAGGCCACTAATAAAGAAGGGAGTTTGTTGGTGATCAATCAAGGCAACAACCTCAAAAATTGTAAGTAAATGTTTTAGATTTTGGCTTGTTATGTTAATGGTTCCCATCCAAATATTAGTCAATATATGTTTTTGTGCATTACAGGATGATGGTATCTTACAAAAGAGGGAGGGAAAGTTAATGCTTGGTGAACCGACACAAGACATTCTAACAGTTGCACTTGAATCTAAGGAACATGGTGGGCATATAAGGGTAGTTGGAGCTTACGTCACTCCAAGTACATACTTTGGCTTGTCAAAATGGGGGGCTCACGTTCAGCAAGTTGTATTTAATGATCAACAAAATATGTTGTTGGAGCAACATAAAAAAATTTTAGAGCAGGAGGATCGGATAAACAAGTTAGAAGCAATGGTTTTCAAAAATGGCAAATGCGAGATTGAGAATGATGAGAAGGGAAGTTGTAGTGTGAAGTTTCCTCCAACCTTGCAGGAAAATGAGTTTAACTATGATCATGGTCTATCAAATGAGATGAAAGCGCATGTGATGCCGATGTGGAGTTTATTAACGAGTGAGCCTTTATGTATCTTTAATCTTTAATGATATCATTGAAATTGTCCAATTTAAATACATTTATTTTTTATACAAGCATTATGTTTTGTCTTACAAGGGTCAATTAGTTGCATTGAGTGTGGAATCTGGCATCCATGTAGCTTTTGGTACAATTGTTAATATTGGGGGAGATGATGAGCATCTTAATGGTGATCCAAGTAAGCATACGAACCATTGTTTCATAATGGTTGATGAAGCATTGGATGAAACCGCCCTTTGCCAATTCCAACACCTGTGTGTCAAAGCATTGGTGATGCTATCGGATCACATGTAGCTTGGCCCAGACACTTGATGCAAACACAAGAGTCTTCGGTAAATGCTACAATCTATTTAAATTTAGCTATACAAGTGCCTAACAAGTATATGTTTTCATAAACTAGAAGGTCAAGGGAAAAAAGTTGTGGCAAAAAGAAGCATCGATTGCAATCACCAAATGTGCAATCATTAATAAAGGCGATCATCAAGTATGCATAGATCACTATGGCTGTTGTATTGTTATTGCAAGTGTGCTCTTCATGATCACCAGTCTATGAAATTTATGTTGGAGTATGATGTATTTGGTGGTAAGTTCGAAGCCAGTGTTTGCCTTCAAGACATCATTCCTTTCTGCAACTTGGCACCAATTTCATACAATTGCATAGTTGTGTACATATGGTAATGTATATTGTTTTCATGTACTAACACTTTGACTATTGATTTATGAGTTTTATTTATCTTAGTCTTATGCATTTTGTTGTATGTTTAAATGGTAGGCATTTATAAAAAAAGATGAAGGAGGAAGATAATTTGGAGAGGTTTAGATTTGTGGATCCATATGTTGTTGGGTGTCATTTCACATTAGTTGATAAGAGGGCCCTTGGTTTGGCGGACTAGGTTGAATGGCACACCACCAAACCAACTAGTTTTGGTTCCATTAACATAGGGTGTGTAAAATAGAGGTGGAATGCTAATTTTTACTTTGATAAACACTTGCTTAATTACATGCATTACTATTGTGTATATATGTAGTTTCCATTGGATTTTGATCGCCATCGATCCTCACAAAGAGGTTGTTATTGGATCCTCTCAGTCAGCGTAATCGTGATGAGACTTGGAAGAATGTTGTGAAGATGTAAGTTTTAGTAGCAAAATATTGTCAATATTTATTATAATTTTTTTATATATACTATATGCACTAAAAGTCTATAATTTTTTTTTATTTTATGAAGGGCCTTGAAATTGTTCAACACAGAAATTGTCAATAACGTGAAGAAACACCCTTTGTGGGAAATAATCAAGGTATGTTTTACATGGGAAGCTTATATAATTTGAATTATTTAGTGACATTTATATAATCAAGTTATTTGTTATTTAGTGACATTTATATAATCAAGTTATTTGTGAATTATTTAGTGACATTTTGATAATATTCAGATAACTCAGATCTATTCTGGAATTGGCTGAGGTGGGTATCAAATTAGTTTGAGTTAGATCTACAAATTCCTTATTTTTTGTTAAGCATAACCTAATCTGACCTCCTCCCCGACATTTTGTTTTGCCTTTGATCTGCTTCTTGACTGTGGCTAAATTGACATTGTGCTCTGATCGGGCTACTTACTCCAATCTATTCTGGAGTGTTTTGCCAATCGACATTGTGTTCTGGAGCAAATTGACATTGTGCTCTGAATTGGCTGCGATGCTGATTCCTGGAGCAAAATGACAGTGTGCTCTGAATTGCCTGCGATACTGGTATTACCCTTCTAATTTGCAATTTTCTCACTATCGCTCTTAATTGTTGGAGCTCAGCATAACATGTGTCAAACAAATGTAACCACATCACTGAAAAATGCAATCCAACAGGGCATAAATTTTCCAATGATGATGAAGTAGATTGCACAGATAGTTGTGAGGAATGTCTCAAAAGGATTTTTGCTCCTATCATCCTATGGATATAAAGTTAGCAATTTAAAGTCAAATATTTATTCGTATCTTAAAGCATGCATAACTGATAAGGCAATGCATGTACTATCATGATATGAAATTCATCTTCCATTAGTATGATTTATGGCATTCTACTGAACTTTTTTTTCAATCTTGCATATTGAGTGTTTTCCCTTTTTTTCTAAGAACAATATTCCTATTTCTTATTGACAGAGTAAAAGAATCAAAAGTCAGACCCAAAATCTTCTTTCATTCTAAATGTTACAACAATACTACAGCAAAGTTGCAAAAAGTCACTAGTAAAAAAAACAACCTTACTGACAAGCAAAAAAAAAAATACTAGCAAGACAGCATATCTGATTGATCTATACGTGATTTGAACCAATTTAGAAGCCCATGCTTTACATTTCTTCGTAATGCACTTTAGCTTCTTCTTCTGTTAAACATAGCGTTTCATGTTAAACATTTGTACTAATCAAATTGGCAATGAACGATCTCATTTTGATCTTCGTGTGTTTCTTGCATTGCTAGATGATGTTTTTTCCATCACAGTTCCTTCAACCGGATGGAGCTCAATGCGGTATTTTGTTTTACGATATATGAGAGAGATAATTGAAGGCGCACATCCTTTGACAAGTCTTCCCTACGATCAATAGTAATATTAGATATTTTTCAAATTTTCTTATTGATACCATAGCGTTTAATTACATTTTCATTTTTTCACATGCAGTTCGCAAATTCTGTGATAGGTGCAAAGGAAATTGATGAAGTACGTTCGGAGTGGGCTGATTGCATACAAGATTACATATCTGATGATTAGGAGAGATTTGGTACATACATCTTTTGGTTACATTCTATAAGTGTTTTGCTATGCAAATACTTTTGGTGCATATGATGTGTAGTTGTTTTGCCACAGTACTTTTTCATATATATCGGTAAAAGTGATCGTTTAAAATGTAATGTGACCTTGTATTTTACATTGCTACAAGTGGAGTGTATATATGTGTTTTCTATAATTCTTATTGATGTTGTATGATTTATATTAAAAATGCAACATCTACAACGCTTTATTATGTGTATATATGTGTTGAGAAATGACAATATTTGAAAAAACCGTTGTCTATGAGCAAAAGTTACCGTGGTAAATTGAAGTCGACAGCGGTGAAAACCGGTTGTAGATTTAAGGAAAGACAACGGTGAAAAACCGTTGTCTATTAGAAAAAAAAACCGTGGTAAATCGACCCGTTGTAAATAGTGGTTTGGTCAAAGACAACGGTTAAAAACCGTTGTCTTATCTTTGAAAAGACAACGGTTTTTCACCGTTGTCTTTGACCAAACCACTTTTCACAACGGGTCGATTTACCACGGTTTTTTTTCTAATAGACAACGGTTTTTCACCGTTGTCTTTCCTTAAATCTACAACGGTTTTTCACCGTTGTCTTTGACCGACCCCCTTTTCACAACGGGTCGATTAACAACAGATTTTTTGGCTAATAGACAACGGTTTTTCACCGTTGTCTATTCGATTTTTTGGTGTAGTGCGCTCATTGCTTGTGTATCTAAAAGAGTTTAGATCCACTGCCAACGTTATGAGAGCCTATAGGGTCACACACAAAGAGCATGATGATTAGAAGAATTAGTGCATTCTAGTTTGACTAGAATAATTTGGGAATAAGCTTAAGTACAAAATGGTTTTTGGACTTTAAGCTTAATGAGAATTTTAGCTTATTGATTTAATGAGATTAATTCAATATGTTACCTTATTGATTTAATGAGATTAATTCAATATGATAACATAAGCTTATTGAATTAATAAGATTAATTCAACATGCATGAATGCCACACAAGCATGCCACATAAGCATGCCACCTAAGCTAGATAAGGTGGGCTTATTGAATTAATAAGATTAATTCAACATGCATGAATGCCACACAAGCATGCCACATAAGCATGCCACCTAAGCTAGATAAGGTGGAAGGAGACAAAGTGGTTTTTGTCTCCTTAAGTGGCCGGCCAAACAAGGTGTCTCAATGCAATGGATTGCATTGAATGGTAGGAGGTGAAAGGGTTTTTCCAACCCTATAAAAGACTCCATGGAGTGGCCGGCCAAAGTGCATGTGTGGTTGTAGAGCTTGAGAGCTTGGTGGAAGCTTTGGTTGTGTGGTTTTGTGAGTGTAGGCTAGCAAGAAGAGTAGTCTTCTTCTTCCTTTCTCTTTTTCCCTAGATTCCTCTCCTTTAGGAACTTCTCTAGCAATAAGTAAAGGAGAGCACTTCTAGTTTCTTTTGTGAGACAAGAGCTTGCTCGTGTGGATACATATAGAGGCACGGACATTTGAACGTGCTAAAGATCCAACAAACCAAAAGAAAAAGCGGGATTAACAAGGGCACGCAACAAAGGTAATCCTCTCCTATAAGATAGGTTTGGTTTTAGAGAAATTTATTTTATACGAGGTTTTCATTCGCAAGGATCACTAGGAGGGGATCCTATTTTTCCGTTGCGCATATGCTATTTGGCATACAAGAATCCCTACAGAAACTCCTGCTCAGTATCTGCCCACATTTAAAGGGTCCCGACCACTATTTCTATGATACAATCAACTTTATTCACAACTCTCTTAATCAACACTCCCCCCGCGGCCATGTCCAGGAGTTCTTTAGCTTATCTGGAAATGCCACAATAAAATATGTGAATGAGCAACCAATCCTGTAATCCATGATGTTGACAGTGAAGGATCAACTCCTGGAATCTCACCTAGGCCTCGACCAAAGTCTCTTCATGGCATTTCTCAAAAGAAAGAATTATATTCCTTATATAGGAGGTTTTTCTAGGTGGGAAGTATTTACTCAAGAACACACATTCCGGTTGCTCCCACGTGATTATACTCATTTTGGGCAAAGTATGCAACCATTGTCTGGCCTCCCCTTTTAGGGAGAATGCGAAGGTAATAAGCCTGATTGCATCTGCTGGGACCCCTTCATACTATACCGTGCCACAGTATGCCAAGAACTCCTCAAGGTGCTGATAAGGTTCCTCGGTCTATGTCCCCCCTATATGCCTCTCTTGAATGAGGGTAATTAGTGAGGGGTTTATCTGCCAGTTTGCGGCTTGGATTCGTGGGATAACTATGTTGGAATTCAACATTCTGTGACGGGGTGCATTTGTAATCTTTCAAAGGTTGGATGTGTTGAACTAGCATGGTAGGCCTATTTACTAAAAGGGAAACAAATAAACTAGCATAGTGTGCTAATTAAAGCAAACCGAGAGAACTGAACTAAGGCAAAACTTAATCTGACTACTAAGGGTAATCTAAATTGAATATCAATAGAAAGAATCCAAAACTGAAATGAAATAAAATAAAACAAGAAAACAAATATAGCCTAGGTCCAATCCAAACTATCAACTTTCGATTCGATATCAAATCAACAGTCCTCAGCAATGGTGACAAAAACATGATGCATGTGATCACAACCTCAAATCTTCGACAAGAATCATTAAGGACTCGAAGCGCATGCTCGTGCTCAACGCTCGCAAGTGCACTGATGTCGTCAAGTAATAAAAGATTTATCGATCCCACAGAGATTGAGATTCGAGTACCATTTGTCTAGTGAATGTTGTTGTTCGGAGTTAATATCCTAAGAATAAGGGTTGTGAGGTTGACAGTAGTCCTAACTCAAGTACGGTGTCATTCTGAGGAAGAGAAGATAGGTTCGAAGTTTCCTAATATGATTCTAGGACTTCGGTTTCACTTGTGCATTGTGGAAGATGCTATCAATTGGATGTTTTTGAGATCTCTAATTACGATCTTGTGGGAGGATTTTCATGCATTTGTCCGATGAACTTTTGCTTCTACCGGGAACTACCTATTCCTAACCAAGTTTCCCTTTCGGATCGTCAGAGCTCAGGGGGTTGATACCGTTGGGAGCCCTCTGTCACTAAGGTCCCTCAACCCTTCTAGAGTTAATCTCTCCTACTTTGGGCCTTCTGCTAAGATACATTATTGGGGTACGAAGACATCCTAATTATCCCTATAAAGGGGCAGATCATATTTCGTATCCTACTCTATCATATTCTATCTTCTACGATTATGGGAGGGAGGATGACCGCAAGGTTCATCTTTAGTTCTCTTAGGATTTTGATACGAAGGCTCTCACCCTTGTGTCGCTTATTTTCAATATAAGTAGATTCAAGACCCAATCCTCATCTATTTAAACAACACAAAATTGCAAATAGAATCCAAAGAGATGAATACCTATTGAACTAGCATGTCCACATACACAAGTTACTCCCTAATGCTAGAATCGAAGTTTCTACTCCATAGATAAATAATAATAAACACAAGACATCTTAAGAAAAGTCTTTACAATTCAAGTAGAACAAGAAAATAAAGAAAGTACTTTCTGTCCTATCCAATCTGCATGTCTTTGTTGTTCTCCACGCTGTCAAAGCATCGAGACGGATCTTCTTGCCGCTTCATTCTTCCCCATTGTGAGTCTCCGGTGCTTTTTAGGGCACCTTTTTGCCGTCCTATCCATCGGCCCTCCCCCTTAGGGTTTGTTCATGCTTTCCTATTTATAGAAGAGGAGCCGACATTAATTAAATCCCCACGAAACTCTAACTTATGCCAACTTGGGCTAATACCACACGTTCGTGTGGAATCCACACGACCGGCCGTGTGGGGCGCTGGAATCTCTATCAAATTTTGGACACGACCATGTGAGATTCACTTGGCTAGGTCATGCCCACCTCTGAGCTATCCGGTGAACGCCTTCTTTTGCTCCAGAGGATACCCATGTTTTGGGAGAAACACGACCAGAGCATGCTCACCTTCGTTTGGCTCCAAAAATGTGTCGTTTACCTCCAAAATGTCGTCCTGCACATAAAAATAGTGAGAGCAGATCTCTGAACTAGAAAATAGGAAATGAACGTAAAACTAGGAAGAATATGCATGAAACAAGTACAAAATGCAATGAGATGTGTACTAAAACTACTCCTAAAACCCTATATGTTTTCCTCACATCAGATATAGAGGCTTTCGTCCTCTATATCGACTAAGCACGGTAGGAATAGAACCAAGATGCAATTATCATTAAACCTAAATATCATAAATGATGGTGTTTACTTCTTCGGCTTACCAAGATCTCCCTCCCCCTTCTTGTAAATCTCCTCCGAACACCTCAGATCCTGAATCTTTTCATTGGATCTGTCACTAAAGAGTGTTAAGGATGAAATAAAAAATATCTTTTTCTTGAATCACCTTTAATCCTTGGAGTGGAGCTAGATTTATCACTTTGTGAGAAAGAGTGTTAGAGATGGGCCGACTTTCTGGCAAGGCCCCTCCGACGCTCAAGTCAATAATAGTAGAATGAAGAAAATGGTAATGTAGAAAGAATGAAGAGGATGAAGTGTAAAGAAGATATTTGAGGTACCGAACACCGAAGAAACAACCATCGACGCTCCCTTCTACCTCTGCCCCATTTATAGACGATTCATCCCACCACCTCCTTGAAGTGAATTTACTCTAGTACCCTCACCCAGCTATCAAGTGTAACTATTTGTCCCGCCTATATTCAAAAATATATCTCTTTCAAATGTTTCATGTGCCTTATATTTCCCAACCAAATATTAATTAAATAAAATATATAAACAAATGACAAAAGCATCTTATATTAATCCCAATTAACTTCCTCAAACACTTCCTACTATCCCTAATATTTCAGAATACTCATTCCTCGTTATTTCACCTTGTACAGAAAGATCCTCCGAAACCCACATATGGCTCGAAAAATAAACATACTGCTCGAGAAATATGGATACTGCTTGGGAATTATACATACACTCCTCTGTCAATACTATACTTAAGCAATACAACACTACTCACCCTACTAGGCTCAGGAATTATATATCCTGCTCAGGAAACACCTAGACTTCTCGGGAAAAGCATAAACTACTCTGCTAATATTATACTTCTCTTCTCAATAACAGTGCATTACTCACCTCTACTAGGCTTGAAAATCACATATACTGATCGTGAAAAATATAAACTTCTTAAGAAGTGCTCATACTGCTCGGCCAATATTATACTTCTGAACACCACTACATTACTCACCTCTACTAGGCTCAAAAATCACGTATACTGCTCGGGAAAAAATATAAACTACTCGAGAAGTGCTCACTACTTGGCCAACATTATACTTCACTTCTAAACACCACTGCACTTCTCACCTCTACTTGCTCGAAAATCACATATACTGCTCGGGAAAAACAAAAATTACTCGGGAAGTGATCATACTGCTCAGCCAATATTATACTTCACTTTTGAACACCACTGCACTACTTACCCCTACTAGACCCAGGAATCACATGTACTACTTGGGAAGTGCTCATACTGCTCAGCAAACACATAAACTACTCGGGAAAAGCTTAATCTGATAATAGAAAACCTCGACCCCATCATAAGTTCCTCCTCTTTAGTAAAACTGAAGAGCGAAGTCGAGTTAAGTTTTACAAGTTCTTAAAACAAAAAGTTTCTCTGCCTTAACAGAAAAAACCCCACACCCATCATAAGTTCCCCATTTTAAGTTAAATTGAAGAGCAAAGTCGAATAAAGTTTCACAAGTATTTACTGATATAGATTATGCCATAAACCACAAGCTGATATAGGCACAAGGCCTTAAACTCTTACACTAGTCGCAAGACACTAAACTCTTATGCTAGGTGCAGGGTCCTAATTGTCACCGCTAGCGCATGGCCTTGATGCATCATGTTAGGCACAGGGCCTTAAGTGTTATATGAGGTGCAGGTCCTTAAAATATCATGTTAGTCATAGGGCCTTGTATGCTATATGAGGCGTTGAGCCTAAATATTAGGACTTTACCTACCCATTATAGCTGACATTATAGTTCCCCATGGGGGAAGGTAACTACATAGCCCATAGGCTATTATAGGAGGCATAAGAGCCTTGAGAACATTTTGCATATGCCATATTAGTGGCATTATAGTCCCCATGGGGAATGTAGCTACCTACCCCATAGGCTGTTATAGGAGGAGTAAGAGCCTTGAGAGCATTTTAGATATGCCATATAGGTGGCATTATAGTCCCCATGGGGGAATGTAGCTACCTAGCCCATAGGCTATTATAGGATGCCTAAGAGTCTTGAGTTAGTTTTTCACTTCATAGTATTGCAATGAGAAGACGAATTACCTTCCAAGCTCATGCTTTAGGCATAAAAACCATAGATAAATGTGTCACTACACAAAAATTGTCTTAGATAAAATATGATTGATCCTGTAAGAAAATTTTATGAGGCTTGAAAAGCCTTAGAAAAAATATCATTGATGCCTGCAAGAGGATATTTTGACTAAGTATAAAAACCATTAGAATAAATGGCATTGATTACAACCATAGAAAATTTTATTAGGCATCAAAAACCCTAGAAACAATAGCTAGCCCCATAGGCTCTGTATTAGGCATAAAATGCCTTAGAAACATTTAAGAACATTTGTAAGAGAAACAATTCTCAAGAAAAAAGATTACGGATAATAAAAATGCCTTAATTTCCTTTTTTACCTTTACCGAGCACAATAATTATTTTCTAATCATTGTCTTTACCGTTTCAACTCTATTTTCTTCCAAAACCCTAGCACCCTTCTCCTCTGACACTTTCAAAATTTCCACCATCATCTCCTCTTCATGGCCTCTTCCACTTCCACAATTTCATGGTACGAAAGTGTTAGTGAATGCCCTAGAGCCAATCATATGATGATTGTTGTATGGACTTGATTGTATCATATTTCTATTTATAAAGGCAAGGTTATTATATTTACTTGTATTAGTGCCAAATAACTAAATATAATAATGTCCTTGAGTAGTAGGTTCTTATCTATATCAATCGATTGGTTGAATCGATAATGAGGTGATATAGAGAACACTACTCTTAATCATTCCTAGTCGAGTATTAACATTCAGGGACAATGTTAATGCGTAGAGACTAGCATGTAGGTCAACAAGATGATTTGATCTCACAAGTCATGGATATGAGATATCAAGTTGACACATGGGTATGCATTGGAGAATGTATACTGAATGACCCGCCATGAGAAAGTATCATGGATCGTTATATGAGTGTCATATACTTTCTCATGTGGCTATTAGTATGACTATTAGTCCTTAGACACAAGTCACCATGGTTCCCTACATAAGGAGTTGCATACTTTGGCCGTCAACGTCACCCGTAAATGGGT
Source organism: Wurfbainia villosa (assembly GCA_025175895.1). Taxonomy (NCBI): domain Eukaryota; kingdom Viridiplantae; phylum Streptophyta; class Magnoliopsida; order Zingiberales; family Zingiberaceae; genus Wurfbainia; species Wurfbainia villosa. Next base: position 6,345,850 of record CM046003.1, on the reverse strand, counting down.
GGACTATAAAGGCGATTACTGGGTATGTAACAAATTATGCGGAGGGATGTGAGTGATGTAGATGGGATCTATCCCTCCTATATGACGGGAGTGACATCGATATTCTTGATAGAGTGAGACCACAAAGTGCAAGGCCATGCCCAAATGAGTCAATATGAGATATTGAGCTCATTTGATTAGAGTGAGCCTACTTGGAGTTCAAGATTTAGATTGTACCGAGGATGACACGGTCTATGCCTCGATTGGTCAATCTAGATGTCAAGGATAGAGGGACAATGTCACATATTGTGAGAGTCACAATTAGTAGTCACAAAGGTGATGTTGGAGCTCAACATTCTTGTAACTTGGGTAGCAATGATGTGTTGCTAGATACCGCTCATTGCTTATGTTCCTAAATCGGTTTAGGGACATTGCCAACGTTACAAGAACCTATAGGGTCACACACATAAGAGCAATTAGATGGAGATTAGGTTCATATGATGAACCATGAGGATTAGGTTCATGGGATGAACCAAATTGGATTAAGAGTAATCCAAATTAGACTAATTGAGTTAGACTCAAGTTAATTCAAGTGTTGAATGAGTCTAATTTAGATTTGATTCATCAAATCAATTTAAATTAATGAATAAAGATTCATTAAATTAAATTGACTTGAGTCAAGTGGTTGGATTTGATCAACCATGGGAGATTAGAGGTCAAGTTTGACTTGACTTGAGAGGGAAGATGAAAGGTCAAGTTTGACTTGACCAAATATCATGTCATGATGATGACTTGGCATGGCCGGCCAATGATGATGCTCCACATCATCATTGACTTTGTCAATTGGTGCCACATCATGAGGAAGACCAAGAGGCATGGGAGTTACATGCATGCATGTAACCTCCCAAGCCATAATGTGGCCGGCCAACACCATTAGGGGTTATGGTGGTGAATTCATTTGGTGAGTTATTCCATCTTCATCTTCTCCCTTGGAATTTTTTCTCTCAAGCTCTCTCCCTCTCCTTCCTCATCTTGCCGAGCCATCCATAGAGTGCTATCACACTCAAGGGTGTGTTTTTCTCCACCTATTGCTTGTGTGGATACCATAGAGGAGTGTGCACTTAACACTCTGGAGTTCCGGCGAACTTTTTGACGAGCGGGATAAGCGAAGGGCGTCGCAACGAGGGTAAAGTTCTAACCTCTTAGATCTAAGGTAGATCTAGGGTTTTTGTAAGCACATACATGTATTTATAATTTTTATACTTCGCACGGATCCGTGGTCGGGGCTTCCGAGGTTTCCGCAACGCAAAAAATGGTTTTTGCGGCTCGGAAAAACCCACAGAAAGCACACCCAGCCAACTGACCCCCAACCATCCATTCTTCCTCCATGACCCCAAATACATCCCTGAAGATTTCACCGCCATCATCCCCACTCCCGGCCAATGACCTCATCGACCTCCGACTGGCACTAGCACCCTCTTCATAGGGAAACTAGAAGGAGGTTTTCTCCTCCCTGTCTCGAAGCCTCTCTTCCGCTTTCTAACCTACTACGACCTTCCTATCCACCAACTAACCCCTAATTCCATCCGCATTCTAGATGGAACTATAATCTGTTGGTGCAAGGTCATCAGATAATCGAACCTAGGTTTTGATTATGGCAAAGGATCAAAGTTATGTTGTTATTGTTATCTCATAAGCTATGTTAAGTGTGCAGGAAGTGTTTAAGCTAAGATCAATGTCGAGTGACACCCGTAGATTCTCGGGATGAGAGACTGTGGTGGTCGGGCGACACCAGGAGAACCTCGTGGAGTCGAGGAACCTCAGTGGAAGACTATGTAAGAGATCGGATGGCCGGCTAGAGGGGGGTGAATAGCCCTCGTACGTTGGATGTCGTAATTCGCTCGTTCTTCTTGCGTTGGTTGTCTACGATTGTTGTTAGCGCAGCGGAATAACAATAATAATGAAACTAACAACAATACACAATCACAACACAAGATTTACGTGGTTCGGAACCAAATGGTTCCTACTCCACGGGCGAGCTCCTCGAGCTCTAGTTATGCGCACGGCACTAACTATAACACTCCTTTTCAACTACACGTCGGAGGTGGAGAAACCTCTCACAAGCAATTACACTAAGTAATGAAATACAAGCAATACAAAGACAAATACGAAATACACGTAAAGAACACTTTACAACGCTTGCTTTGAACCCTTGCTTGTTGCTTGCTTTAGATGGCTCTTGAAGGTCTGGAATGCAGCAGCAATTCCCCTCCAATAGCTTCACAAAAATCTTGGCGAAATCCTCCAACTCGAGCTCCATTTATAACCTGCATCAAGCTGTTTTCGCGCCCATCAGTCGACTGCCAAAAGGCCCCAGTCGACTGCCCTATGTCCGTTGTCTCACAACGGCCAGATCCACGTCGGACAAGTTCCAACGGATCTCTATCGACGATCGCTGATCGGCCATCGTGACCTAGTAGTCGACCGATCGCCGGGCTCACGGTGCTCGACACTTCCATCGATCATTGCCATCCAGCGATCGCTATCCCACGGCGCTCGATCATTGCCGACGATCGCGCCCATGGCATGCGCTAAGCACCCGGTCGAACCCTTAGCCCGATCGAGCGATGCGGTCGCACCTATGCGACTCGAGGCAAACTTCACACACCAAGTTGTTTGAGCCTCCTACACTCAGTCTTAGCCACTTGGCTAAGTCCACATCCCTCATGGAGTTCCCACCGAAGCTCTCTTCCCTCGGCCTCGTCCTCGGATGCCAGCGCACGGCCGCATAGCGCCATCCTTCTCGCCTCATGCCCTAGAAGTATGCTCCCCTTTGGGCTCCTCCATTCGCTCCCCGTCCGTGGTCCCTCGGATGCATCAAGCGCGCGGCCGCCATCCTTCACCGACTCAAGGACCCGAGCCTAGTGAACTTACCAAGTCCTCAAGACTTCCCACATGCACCAAGCGCCGCGGCCGCAATGCATTTCTCACCAAGCACCAAGCGCCGCGGCTTGCAATGCTTTGGACTTTCCCATGCCAAGCACCAAGCGCACGGCTTCGCAATGCTTTGGACTTTCCCATGCTAAGGCTTCCCCCTTGGACTTCCACACCAAGCTCCATGCTTGGATTTTCCATGTCAACCCCATGTTGGACTTTCCCATGACAATCCTATGTCATGAGTTTTGTCTATCATCAAAATACTATCAAGGTACTGCTCGAGTCAAACTCGAGTCAACCTGGGATAATCTCCCAACAATCTCCCCCTTTTTGATGATTGACAAAACTACCATCTCAAGTCTACCAATTCTCCCATATTGGCAATTCTCATATCCCAATGAGAATTCCAATGAACCCTAATTGGTAACTTGGTAACTTCTCCCCCTTTTTGACATTACATCAAAAAGGTCCTCCCCAAGGGTATGAATGTCTCATATCCCAATGAGATCTTACAATCTCTCCCTTGGAGGAACACATGCCTACAATCTTTCTAGTGATCCCATATCACTTAAAGAGAAAACCCAATTTCCTCCCATGAGGAAATACACATCCATCTTCCCATGATGGATACCTCCCTAGAGGCTTGCTCCCCTTGACCATTGTACCAACAATGTCCTTGGAAGTCCCTAAGCCAATAGAAACATTAAACAAATCAAAATTAAGGCAAAGTTCAACAATGAACTCTCTTCCACCTTAAAGTTGATACTCACCCTCAACCCAACTCCTAATCCATATCCAATGGATTTCCACCCTCTCTTATGCTCTCCCAAGCATGTCCTAGGGTTAGGAGTGATTAGGGGACCTTAACCTAGCTGAACATGGGCCTAATCATCAAGATTTACCCGAAATCAGCTTGCAGGCGATCGATCAAATCGGAAATCGATCATTGCCACCATCGATCATTGCCATACATGGCGATCGATAACTTACATTTGATTTTGATTTGAAAGGTGAATTTTGAGTAAATATACATACGTAGATAATTCTTGAAAATTGGTATATATTACTTAACCTAAACACTATGGGTGAAAAATATTGGAAAATTATTTTACCCATTAAATTAGGAGATTGATACAAAGTTCAAAAGTTAAGAAAAGCTTCAATAAAGAGCCCTCTTTGTATCATCCCATTCAATGGTGATAGCTATCAAAAGATAGGCTTCACCAAGGTTTTTCAAAATGTTTTCAAAATGTTTTCAAAACCTTTATTTCCTTTTTCCTAAACATCTCACCAATATCTAGATGTGTAAAACACATTCAAGGCAATTCATCTAGTGAGATGTGGGTTTTTCTTTAAAGGGCTCATGCATATTTCTAAGGCAATATTAATTTGATTCCCTTCAAATTGTGCCATAGTCCTTAATATCATTTTAATTTATGCATGATAATGATTATGGCATAGATATGATATAAGATAGAAACATATGCCAATATCATGATGTCATGGCATGTGAATGATAACTAATCATACATGACATCTAAACATAACTTTAAACATGATCATGACATTTTTATAGATAAAATGAAAATGATGTCATGACATGGCAAGGCAAATAAATCATGGCAAGAAAAATATACTAAGGTATAAAATACCTAAGTGTTAAAATTAATTTTGCCATTTCTAAGTATTAAACCAATTTTGCCTTAATGCAATTCATTTCCCTAGAGTGCCAAAAACTCGAAATGGCACACCATTACCTCTATGACCTAATTGTGCCAATTTAAATCATGTTTAGCTTCTCAAACATATTGGCACACCCTAATGTGTCAACTCTCTACTATGGTTAACTACCCATCCACTTAGGGTTGACACACCTAACCCATTTAAGCGTGAATCGATCACGCTCTTAGGAACAATATCTATTGGAGCTCCTTGGGTTAACAAGGTATTCCCTAGGATAACTTCCTAGATACCTTCCTAATGACCCTTTTAGCCTTTGAAGCCTTAGTCACATGGGTCTTACTTGGGTCAACTCTAGAGGTGACTCCTCCATTGACCTTCTTAGTGGCTTTCTTGGTTTTCCTTAAGTCCTTAGCCACTAAACATACCATGGCTAGACTTAGGGATATCTTCCCTATTAGCCTTGGTTTTCTAGACCTAGAAATAGTTCCATAATCAAATGGAACATTATGATAAGTCTTCTTGGGCTTTGGTTTGTGACCCAAACCATCCTTGCCCTTAGACCGTTTTGAACCTTAGGTCTTGACTTTTGGGCATTTGACCCTAGAATTGAATTTTCTATGATTCTAAGGGTTTTCTCCATTTTCAAGTCTTGACCTCAAGACTTGGTTCTCTAACTCTAATTTTCCCATTTTTGAATTTTCATTAGGTTTAGGAAATTGTTTTTCCTTTTAGGCATATGCCTAGATTTCTTAGGATTAACACCCAAGTTTTCTTCAATTCTCCTAATTGACTCCTAGGTAATATAGGTCTAGTGTTTTGAGTCCTAGGTTTATCCTTAGTTATATAAACATGCTTGGCACCTAGACAAACATATTTGTTTTTCCTAGCATGCTTTTCATTGATAATAGCAAGAGAACTAAAATAATTCTTAGCATGCTTTTTAACTTTAGGAATTGAAGGTGCATTAATTTAAATTTACCTTAGGGTTAGCTTTGAAGCTCCCCTACATGAGTTACACCTTCTTGCCCTTTCTTCCTCCCCTAGGGCATTGGCTTGTAGTGTCCCTTTTGATTGCATTTAAAGCACACAATGTGCTCTTTGCTCTTGATTTTGGGAACACCGGCATCCGTTTGACTTTGGGTTGACTTTTGGTCGATGCCTTCTTCTTAGCCAATTTAGGGCATTTGCTCTTGTAATGCCCTTTCTCCCTACACTCAAAGCATATTATGTGATTTTTATTTAAAATAATAACACTTGAGTTACCTAGGGAGGTGGTGGAGGCCTCTTCTTGATCTTCACTTCTCCGGATGTGGATGCTTCTTGTTCTTGCTCGGGATGGAAGATTGTCTTTCCTCCCCCTCAATATGCTAGAGGTGGAGGTCTCCACCAAATCATCAACATCTTGAATGTTGATGGTGCTTCTTCTCGCATTCTCCTCTATTTGTGCGGTTAGGGGGTTTTCTTGGAATTTCATTATCTTATTCCATAATTCCTTGCATCCTATAGTCACCCAATCTAGACCAAATAGTGATTAGGTAACAAATCACTAATCAATTTAATTACCTCGAGATTTGTCTTGAAGTCCTTTATTTGGTCTTGGGTCCATTTGATTTTCCAATGGGCTTGTTTTCTTTGTCCTAGGCATCTTAAAACCATTTTCTACAATTAACATATAATCAAAATCGGTTTCTAGGTATACCTCCATTTTCTTCTCCACCAAGCAAAATCTCCATCAATTTGGTGGATGGATGGCGGCCATCTTGTAGTGCTCTCGTGGCGGTTAGTCCTTGAAGAAGCGACCTCGGCTCTGATACCACTTGTAGGGGATCGATGGCGGTGGCTAGAGGGTGAATAGCCCTCGTTCGTTGGATGTGGTAATTTCGTTCGTTCTTGCGTTGCTTGTCTCGATTATGCGTTAAGCGTGGAATAACAATAATAATAATACTAACAACAAATACAATCACGCAAATACACACACGATATCGTGGTTGGAACCAGAATGGTTCCTACTCCTGAGGAGCTCCTCAGGCTCTAGTTATGCGCACGGCACTAACTATAACACTCCTTTTCAACTACACGTCGGAGGTGGAGAAACCTCTCACAAGCAATTACACTAAGTAATGAAATACAAGCAATACAAAGACAAATACGAAATACACGTAAATAACACTTTACAACGCTTGCTTTGAACCCTTGCTTGTTGCTTGCTTTAGATGGCTCTTGAAGGTCTGGAATGCAGCAGCAATTCCCCTCCAATAGCTTCACAAAAGTCTTTGCGAAATCCTCCAACTCGAGCTCCATTTATAACTTTGATCAGTGTTTTCGCGCCCATCACGACCGCTAAAAGGCCCCGATCGCCCCTATGTCCGTTGTCTCACAACGGCGGATCCACGTCGGACAAGTTCCAACGGATCTCTCCTATCACGACCGCTGTGGGTCGGCAATGATCGGTGACCTAGTAGTCGATGCCCGATCGACTCACGTGATCAGCGCTCGCGGCTTCCCGACATTTCCATCACCGATCGATCCCACTGGTCGATCGCGATCATTTGACGGCCGATCACATATGGCGACCGCCAAGCACCAAAACGCAGCCTTACACCGCCGAACCCTAGTCGACTTGGACGATCGGCCGAACCGCACCTATGCTACGACTCGTCGCAAACTTCAAACACCAAGTTGTTTGAGCCTCCGACACTCGGGCCTTAGCCACTTGGCTAAGTCCACTTATCCTCATGGAGTTCCCCACCGAAGCTCTCTTCCTCGGCCTACGTCCCCGGATCGCCAAGCGCGCGGCCGCAACGCCATCCTTCTCGTCTCATGCCCTAGAAGTATGCTTCCCTTTGGGCTCACTCCATTCGCTCCCGTCCGGCGGTCCCTCGGATGCATCAAGCGCCGCGGCCGCAATGCCATCCTTCACCGACTCAAGGACCCGAGCCTAGTGAACTTACCAAGTCCTCAAGACTTCCCATGCACCAAGCGCCGCGGCCGCAATGCATTTCTCACCAAGCACCAAGCGCACGGCTTCGCAATGCTTTGGATTTCCCATGCCAAGCACCAAGCGCACGGCTTCGCAATGCTTTGGACTTTCCCATGCCAAGGCTTCCCCCTTGGACTTCCACACCAAGCTCCATGCTTGGATTTTCCATGCCAACCCCATGTTGGACTTTCCCATGACAATCCTATGTCATGAGTTTTGTCTATCATCAAAATACCATCAAGGTACTGCTCGAGTCAAACTCGAGTCAACCTGGGCCGATTGCACCAACAGACTAGAAGCTAAGTGACAGGTCGAAAAGGACCGAAGGTAAGCACAAGGGTGGAGTAAGAGTGAGGTCGTGTCCTCTGTATGGGGACGAGCTTAGGTGGTGGTCTAACCAAGACTTCTAGTGGAAGGTCTAGATCGAGATTGGACAGTAAGTAGCCATCGTATTTATCATTACTTCTATTTTCTATGCTAACTCTTTGTTGCAGTTGAGAAATTGTCAACAATGATCGACAAATATTGACAATGATCGATCCTATCATCGCTGGATCACGAGGGTCATCAGTCAACTTCTATTTAAATTGGCCAACTCGATGAAGGTCAAGATAAGATCCCCTTATCTTGGGGTGATGTGTCCCTTTGACCCAGATCTAGATCTCAACGAGCTAGGGTTTGGAGGGCTATAAAAGAAGGGGGGTTTCTCCCTTTTGGATTATCATTCTTCTCTCCCAAAGTGCTCCAACGACGCTACACTTCATCGACGATGCTACGTCGTCGAAACATTGATGCCGCACCAAGTTTCCATTGCTCCGTCAGTACTTTAAGTTAGAGTTGATATTTACTTTACTTTAATTCATTGTACTCAAGCTTTCATCGTAACGAGGTGAGGTAGGCATGTTGCCTCAACCTCGAGCATTTGTGTTTTCATTGTAATCGTTGTGACCCACCTCTAACGAGGAGTAGACTTATAGTGGATTGCCCCTTCGTATGCAGTCTAGGATCGTGGGGCCTTGGAGTAGCAATCTTTAGGTTGTGAACCAATTAAAAATAAATTGTCTCTTTACTTCTTATTGTTTTATATTCCACTGTGCATTACTCGAGTTTTAGACGAACGAAAAGAACTTTTTACGATTGCTATTCTCCCTCCTTTAGTGATTCACTTGATCCAACAATTGGTATCAGAGCGGGGCCGCTAAGATTTGGTGCAACCACCAATCTAGCACATTTTTTCTTCTTTTCGTATTCTTCCATTTAAGTTTTTTAGTATTATTTTTTCCGCACTACTAATCCAAGACCAAAGTCTTGGCAATTTTTGTGTCCTTTGCTTCTTTGTGTCCAAGGATTGTTTTTAATGGCCCATCTCGAAGGGTTTAGCACCACTCGACCTCCATTTTGCAATGGAGATGAGTTCCGTTACTGGAAGGGTCGGATGGAGTGCTATCTAAAAACCCAAGTCAAGATGTGGATAGTGATCTAGACCGGGTTCACGCTACTAACAAACGAAGACGGCGAGTTCCTAGATTGCGACAAATGGATGAATGCCATGAAGCATCAAGTAGAGGTCGATGCCAAAGATACACATATTTGACAATGCGGGCTCTCCAAAGAAGAACTCAACCGAGTCGGACCATTTATCAGCGCGAAGGACCTATTTAATAAGCTCATTGAGCTACACAAAGGATCGACTGACACGAAGGTATGTAAGCATGATTTGTTATCGAATAAATTATTTAATTTGAAAATGCAGGATTATGAGACCGCTACACAACTTCACACGAGGATTCAGAACATCATGAACGACATCCACTCAATCAGACAAAAGGTCGAGAATCGTGATATAATCATGTACTCTTTGAACACTTTTCCTAGGACCACCTTATGGGCATCCATGGTTGATGTCTACAAGGTATCTAGAGATTTATCAAAAATTAGACTAGATGAATTATTTTCCGGATTTGAATTGCATGATAAAACTAACACAATCTCGGTCGAGAAAGGTGTAGCATTGTTTGCAGAACAAAGAAAAAAGGGGAAGAGCAAGCCATCTCCTGAAGAAGAAGAGTTCGAATCTGAAGGCTAATCCGAATTGGAGTCTGAAGAAGAAATGGAGGCCGAACTAGTCAATCTAGTTCAGAGAATGATCAAAAAGGAAAGGAAGCAATCGAAGTACATGAAACCCCGACAGAACTACACGTGCTATGAGTGCAACAAGAAGGGGCATTTCAAGTCTGACTGCTCAAAAATGAAGCCAAGGCACAAGCAGCCAAAGAAAGTGTTTCAAGAGACTTGGGAGGAAGAAGATGACCAAGGCAACGACTTGGCCTTCATGGCAAAACCGGTAGAGTCCGAGTCTAAATTCGAAGCCAATTGTGAATCCAACTCCGACTTCGACTCTGAGGATGATTTCGAGTCAAGACTCAAAGTCAGATAAAAAAAAAAGATCAAGGTATGTCATTCGTTAATTGCAAATTTATATCATGCCATTAAACTGTTAGATAGGAAGTTAACTAAGTCCGAGTCTAGGGTCGAGTCGTTGCTTGAGGAGGTTAAAATCCTCAAGCAAGAGGCTACCCTAACCTCTTCAACTAGTCAAGTTCATGTTGGGATGTATACTGAAAAGTCTATCTTTTGTATGAACATCTTTATTTTGAAATAAGAATCACATGATCATTGTTTACATATTTATGGTTATGCATTTTGTATAATACATTACATTGTAGATAACATGGTGTGCAGTGTCACACGGGAGATCATGTTATCAGTTCCTTGTAAAGTATAAGTAAAGGCTCACAACCTAGATGGTTATGAACAAACCATTGTAATGGTTGTAGTGTGATTTGGTATTGGTTTGTCTTGACCATTGGATTACACTAGTATACTTTGTGTGTATTGAGCAAGACCGACTTAAAGGTGATACGATTTATTGCTGACTACATAATTGAATTGAACCTCATATATTATGTTGTACAAGCTCTTAATCCCGATATAATAACGGGCACATATACTTAGTATTCATTTCTTTGATTTACCAATGGGAGAGATTTATAGAGTAAATCAATAGGCTCGGTAAGTTGGGAAATGATATTATTTATATGGTGTGTCGTTGATTATAGGAGGAAATCGTGTCCTATATATTAGGATGATGATGTCCCCTTGAGGAGCTCATAAGGTTCATCATGTAAACCCTACAGGTGGACTTGGTCCGGTAGGATGATAAGGATGAGTGGTACTACTCATGGAGTTAGATGTTGATTAATTAATTGTCAGTAAAATAATTAATAGACGGATATTCGAGATCTTAAATACAGGGAGTTATATGTACAAATAATATATGGAGCCCATATTAACTTATGGGGGTTGGTGAGGAATATCAATGATAATCCTCTAGTGGAATGGATTATTATTAATGGATCAAACTTTTTGTGGGCTTGATCCATTGGGTGGCCAAGATCCAACTCCTCCTCATGGTCCCTATCGTAGCCTATTAAAACCCTCATGAAGCCTAGATCTGATGATGGAAAATGAAACTCTAGATTCGACAGTGGAGATTAAATCTTTAGATCCAACAGAGGAGATTAAATCTTAAGATCTGATGGTGGAGATTAAATCTCTAGAACCGACGATTGAGATTAACTCTCTAGATCCGACGGTTGAGATTAAATCCCTAGAACCAACGGTGGAGATTAAAAAGAGTCTTAAGCCTAGCTCTATAAAAGGAGGCATATGGGTGGGCGGCAAAGAATATAGAAGAGGGATTAGGGTTTTGGGTGGCTAGGGCTTGGAGAGGCATTGGGTGGCTAGGGTTTCCTCTCCTCCTTGGGCAGCAAGGCTTTCTCTCCTTCCTAGGGTTTTGGCCGGCGCCTCCCTTCTTCCTCTCATCCTTGGCCGGCGTCCCAACTCTCTTCCTCTTCTCCTTGGCCGATGGAAACAAGAGATAGGTCTTCTTCCTTTGGAGCTTTTGGCCGACTCCCATACTCCCTACTTCTCTCTTTGGGTCGGCGACAAACATCTAGCTTGGAGCTTGATGGTTGGTCGTAAGTAGGAGAAGAGTTTTGTTTCTATACTTCCTCTTGTTCGGAGCGAGCAAGGAAAGGAAAATCATGATCTAGGAGGCTTCATTTCTTGAAGGATCATTGCCCACACAATGTCCAAGAGGAGGATAGGACATACGATAGAAGACTTTGGGGTAAACAAGAGGTATAAATCTTGTTTTGCTTTCCTTTTGTTTCTTTGTATGTTGTATGTTTTTGTTATGTGGCTAAATTACTTAGACCCCGAATACTAACACAAAAATCGGCTATCCGTACATTGTCTATTCCGTGGCTATTCGAAGAATAGAGGTAGGCTGCTTGAACAACAAGTTTGTTCAAGTGACCACTCTAATCGGATAACACGACGATGGAATGGTAGCTTGGGTAATCCCTAATTGTCATGGATTAATTATTTTTAATCCGGGGATGAAGACGAGATCACCATGAACAAGCAACCGAGTTGAAGTGGGAAGCGAAGTTTTCTACCTTCAAGTGGTATCAGAGCCACGATTTCCGATTTTGTGTGTTTAGGGTTCGGTTACCTTTATGCACTTTTCATATATTATATGTGTCGGATAATAGTAGGATGTACGTAGGTTAACTTTTTGGTTGCAGGCATAGGATCCAACTATTATGGCCATATGTGTGTATGTGATTGTATGTGAGTAATTGTATAATATTTGAATCCTCGGGATTAACGAGGCTAGTATTTAATTTTTATAATTAAGTACGACATTGTTTAGCCACTACTTTCGATCTAGATTTCATGTACACTCCTTCGTGGAGTATAGGATCGATGGATGTAAATTAAAATAATTTTTCTCGGTTCGGATCTCCGGATGACTTGTACATGGCGTAGGGAGGAGCGGACAAGATGGTGTTGGAATGTATACTGAAAGCCCAGCTCTTTTTGTATGAACATTTTATTTTGAAATAAGAATCACATGATCATTGTTTGCACTTTATATATTTATTATATGTGTGTGCATATTATCTAATATTTTACATTGTAGATAACATGGTGCTTGGTGTGGCACAGAAGATCATGTTATCAGTCCCTTGTAAAATATAAGTAGAGGCTCACAACCAAGATGGTTTTGGACAAACCATTGGCATGGTTGTAGTGTAGCTTGGTATTGTTTTGTCTTGAAGATAGAGTTACACTAGTACACTTAGGTGTATTGAGCAGGACCGACATAGAGGTGATTCAATTAGTTGCTGACTACATAATTGAATCGGACCTCGGATATTATGTTTTACATGCTCTTAATCCCGATATAATAGCGGGCACATGTACTTAGTATTTATTTCTTTGATTTACCAGTGGGTGAGATTTAGATGGATTAAATCAATATGCCCGGTAAGTTGGGAAATGATATTATTTAAATGGTGTGTCGTTGATTATAGGAGGAAACCGTGTCCTATATATTAGGTTGATGATGTCCCCTTGAGGAGCTCATAAGGTTCATCATGTAACTCAAATTGTTGACTTAGTCAACATGATGATAAGGTTGAGTGGTACTACTGAGGAATTAGATGTTTTAATTAATCGATGGTCAGTAAATCAATTAATTGACTGACATCGATATCTTAAACACGGGAGATGAATGTACAAATAATATATGGAGCCCATATTAATTTATGGGGTTGGTGAGGTAGTTCAATGATGATCCTCTAGTGGAATGGAACATCATTGATGGATCAAGTTTTGTGGTTCCGATCCATCAGTGGCCAAGATCCAACTCCTCCTTATGGTCCCTATCGTAGCCTAATATAATCCTTGTGAAGTCTAGATCCAAGAATGTAAAACAAAACCTAGAACCAACGGTTGGGATTAAATCCCTAGATCCGATGGTTAGGATGAAATCCTAGATTCGACGGTTGGGATTAAACCCTAGATCCGATGGTTGGGATGAAATCCTAGATCCGACGGTTGGGATTAAACCCTAGATCCGACGGTTGGGATAAAACCCTAGATCCAACGGTGGAGATTAAATCCCTAGATCCGACGGTGGAGATTAAAGGAGGTTTAAGCCCTATTCTATAAATAGATGTTTAGGGTTGGGCGGCAAGAATAATCAAGAATTGGAATTAGGGTTTGGCTCTTCTCAACTTGGGGGGCTAGGGTTTTGGAGCAAAAGAGGTGGGCGGCAACTTCTTCCTTCTAGTTGATTGCCAGCGCCCATCCTCTTCCATCAACTCTTGGCCGGTGCCCATCCTAGAGGCCTCTCCCTTCTTCCTTAGCCGGCGGTTCTCCTTCCATTGGTGGCCGGTGGTCTTCCTCCTTCCTATCTCCTTGGTGGCCAGCGGCAACTCCTCTTCAAGTTGTCCGGCACTTCATCCAATTGCTCCTTGGCTGGTGGTTGCACCAAATTCTCTAATTTGGTGGCCGGTTCTAGATAGGAAAGGTATTTGTTGTTTCTTCTCTTTGTTCGCAGCGGACAAGGTAGAGAAGAAAGTGATCTAGAAGGCTTCTACTCGTGGAAGATCTTCGTCCACACGTCGTCCACGAGAAGGATAGGACATACGATAGAAGATCGTAAGGTATAAAGTTATTTTAACTTTATTTTCAGATCTGAACATATTCTTTTATATTTTGATTATGCATGTGTGTGTATGAATATATATTGTATAATCATGGACCCCGAAGACGAACACAAAAATCGGCGATCCGTCCGTCGTCTCTTCAGGGGCTAACCAACTAGAAGAGTTGTGTCGCGAACAACTAGTTTGACTCACCCAGTTGTTAGCACGATGATGAAATGGTGTTGCTAAGGAAGCTCATCCCATCCGTATTAATCCTTTCATTAGTGAAAATTTTAATCCGGGGACATGGGAGCCAATTGTTTGAATGTATACTGAAAGTCTAGCTCTTTTTGTATGAACATTTTATTTTGAAAGAAGAATCACATGATCATTGTTTGCACTTTATATATTTATTATATGTGTGTACATATTGTCTAATATTTTACATTGTAGATAACATGGTGCTTGGTGTGGCACAGAAGATCATGTTATCAGTCCCTTGTAAAATATAAGTAGAGGCTCACAACCAAGATGGTTTCGGACAAACCATTGGCATGGGTGTAGTATAGCTTGGTATTATTTTGTCTTGAACATAGAGTTACACTAGTACACTTAGGTGTATTGAGCAGGACCGACATAGAGGTGATTCAATTTAGTGCTGACTACATAATTGAATCGGACCTCGGATATTATATTGTACATGCTCTTAATCCCGATATAATAACGGGCACATATACTTAGTATTTATTTCTTTGATTTACCAGTGGGTGAGATTTAGATGGATTAAATCAATATGCCCGGTAAGTTGGGAAATAATATTATTTACATGGTGTGCCGTTGATTATAGGAGGAAACCTTGTCCTATATATTGGGTTGATGATGTCCCCTTCAGGAGCTCATACGGTTCATCATGTAAACCCAGCTGGTTGACTTAGTCAACATGATGATAAGGTTGAGTGGTACTACTCGAGGAGTTAGATGTTAATTAATTGATGGTCAGTAAATCAATTAATTGACGGACATTCGATATCTTAAACACGGGGAGATAAATGTTCAAATAATATATGGAGCCCATATTAATTTATGGGGGTTGGTGAGGTAGTTCAATGATGATCCTCTAGTGGAATGGAACATCATTGATGGATCAAGTTTGTGTGGTTCCTATCCATCGGGTGGCCAAGATCCAACTCCTCCTTATGGTCCCTATCGTAGCCTAATATAATCCTTGTGAAGTCTAGATACAAGAATGTAAAACAAAGAACCAACGGTTGATTAAATTCATAGATCCGATGGTTATGAATAGATCACAATCTGGTGTTGATTTGGTTGAAATGAATCCGATGTTGAGAATCCTAGAATCGACGGTTGGGATTAAATTATGATCATTGAGATCCTAGAACCGGTTGGGATAAAACTAGATCCACTGTGGGATGAAATCCTAGATCCAGGTTGATTGGATGAAATTCTAGATCCTACTGGGAAGCTAGATCCGAGGGATAAAACCCTAGATCCTAGGAGATTAAATCCCTAGATCCAACGGTGGAGATTAAAGGAGGCCTAAGCCTAATTCTATAGTTAGGGTTTGGCTCATCCATGTGTTGACAAATCCTAGAGGAGATAAGGTTTTCTGGCAAGAAAATAGGATTAGTTCCTATATTTTAGGCTAATCCAATATCTATAAATAAAGGCTTAGGCATCATGATTTTTGGATTGAGAATTAGGTTTGGCCCAAGTGTTAAGGCAACAAACTTAGAGGAGCTAGCATGTTCTTATATATGATGATTATACATATGTGTATATGAATATATATTGTATAATCATGGACCCCGAAGACAAACACAAAAACCGGCGATCCATCCGTCGTCTCTTCCGCGGCTAACCAACTAGAAGAGTTGTGTTGCTTGAACAACTAGTTTGTTCAAGCGACCACTCAAGTTGTTAGCACGACGACGAAATGTTGTTGTTAAGGAAGCTCATCCCATCCGGATTAATCCTTTCATTAGTGAAAATTTTAATCCGGGGACATAGAGCCAATGAGCCTCCGAGCGATTCCCTTAAGTGGTATCGAGCCACGGTTTCGGTTTTGTGTGTTTTGGATTCGGTTAATTTTTTTGCATTTTTATATATTATATGTGCGGATAATAGTAGGATATGCGTAGTTTAACTCTTTGGTTGCGGGCATAAGATCACTATTATGGCCATGTGTTTGTATGTGAATGGATGTGTGTAAAATTTATTATTTGAATCCTCGGGGTTGACGAGGCTAGATTAGTATTTAATTTTTGTAATTAAATACGACATTGTTTAGCCACTCATTTTAGTTTACTTTCGATCTAGATTATTTGTACACTCCTTCGTGGAGTATAGGATCGATGGATGTAAATTAAAATGATTTATCTCGGCTCGGAATTCTTTGGTGACTTGCATGCGAGGAAAAGATGGAAGCGGACGAGGTGGCGATACGACAGGATGCGTATTGGAGAACAATGCCATAATAGTTGGAAAAATTCTGATTTTTCCATATTTATTGCTTATTTGTTTTATATGCATGTTGTGTATGTTTTAAAATTCCTCATTGACAATTTACTAAGTGGGAGAGGGACATTTTAAATAATTCCCGCGACCTCCATTACAATTTGACGTGTGATGCAACAAACTTGTGTGTTGGCTCTGAGTGCCTTCCTCCCCATCGGATGGGTTTGTTTGCGGATCACTAGGTCAAATAATGGTTATAGGAAATTATTTAGGAGCGTGTGTACTTCTCCATCGGTAAGGCACATAATCCGAAATAATTCCCTTAGTATCGTGTAATGGTGCACACTTAGATGCAAATAAAAAGTATCCTCCCCATCGGAGTCACTGCTTTTATTTGTAGGGCTAAAGAGGAACCAACTATTAATTTTATTTGTCAAAAAGTAAGGTTGACAAGATAATAAAATTAATGGGTAAAACCTCCTCTTATAAATGTAGAATTCGTATACGTCCAAACTATCGTGGCATGCGATATTCTCGGTGTTTTGAGGTGTTGGTTGATTTCGGGATTTTATTGTTTTGAGGAATCAATATTATTTGAAATCTGATATATTTTGATCATTGTGATTTTTAGGATTTTGAAATGGCTTTCAACCCACTTACTATGATACTAAAGGAAACAAACTTACTATACCCAAATTATATTGATTGGAAAAGAAAAATGGATAGTGTCTTAACTGTCGATGAGTGTCCTCCTAGGGCTGCGGATGATTCTGGGGAAAAGGAACTTTTCAGATACCAGAATCAAGCTGCTAGGAAGGAAACCATGGTTGCTCAGAAGGTTTCTACTTCTATGCCGAAAGGCAAGAAGAAGAAGAAACAAGGTAGAGCAAAGGTGGTGGGTGGACCTCAAAGAGGAGTGAAGGAGCCGAAAGGCAAGTACTTCACTTGTAAACAGACTGGACATGGGAAGAAAGACTTCCCCAACCTAAAGAAGAACAGAGGTATATCTTCTGCCTTAGTCGTTGAAACATGTTTAGAGGTGTTATCTAGGTATGTGTGTAGATACGGAGCCAATCGATCATGTCCATTCTTTGCGAGGTTCCAGAAACCCGACTAGCTGAGGGAGAAATTACCGTCTACATGGGCAATGCTTCAAAGGTTGCTGCTATTGCAGTGGGAGATGTTTATTTATCTTTTGATAGGAATAAAGTTTTGGTTTTGAGAAATTGTCTTTATGTACCTACATTTAGAAAGAATTTGATTTCGGTTTCTAAATTGTTTATGGATGGATATTCTGTTTCTTTTAATGACAGAGTTGTTATAAAAAGAAATAGAGAGATTATCTGTTCAGGTACATTGGTTGGCAATTTGTATACTCTTGAACCGAAAACTCCCATGATGCATATAGAAGTGAATAACTCATCTTCTAAGTCTAAAAAGAGAAAAGAACCTTCGCAGATGAACCAGACATATCTTTGGCATCTAAGGCTTGGTCATATTAAGTTGATAGTTGATGGACCTTTGGGTTCATTAGTGGTGGAGGATCTCCCAACCTGCGAATCTTGCTTGGAAGGTAAAATGACCAAGAGGCCTTTCAAGGCCAAGGGGTATAGAGCCAAAGATGTGTTAGAATTGGTTCATTCTGATTTGTGCGGTCCTATGTCTATCTAGGCAAGAGGTAGTTTTGAATATTTCGTCTCTTTTATAGACGATTATTCAAGATATGGATACATTTACTTGATGGGCCACAAGTCTGAATGCTTTGACAGGTTCAAAGAATTCAAGGCTGATGTGGAGAACCGTCAAGGTAAAAGTATCAAGACATTACGATCTGATCGTGGTGGCGAGTACCTCTTGGGAGAGTTTAGGAGTTACTTATCAGAGGTTGGGATTCAATCCCAAATGTCTGCACTTGGCACACCCCAACAGAATGGTGTAGCGGAGCGAAGGAATAGGACTCTTATGGAGATGGTCGGATCTATGATGAGTTATTACAGTTACGATTAGTTACGGGTTTGCTCTGGAAGCAATGTATACATTCTGAACTTGGTTCCATCTAAGTCAAGTACCTCTACTCCCTGTAGAGTTGTGGGTGGCAAAGCCTAGTCTAAGACATATTCGGATATGGGTAGTCGGCACATGTCTTTGAAGGAGATCTTTGGTAAGTTGGAATCTCTGCAGTATGCATGTTTGTTGGCTACCCTAAGGAAGCGAAGGTGGTTTATTCTATAGTTCCTAGAGATCGAAGGTGATCGTGAGTCTGAATGCATTTCTAGAGGAGGACTATGTGATGAACCACAAGCCCAGTAGGATTGTTCTTGAGGAGTTGGCGAAGTCCACTTGATACCACCGGTACAGAGGAGACACCACAAGTCAGACGCAGCGTGTCACAGAGCATACACAAGAGGCACCTCGTCGTAGTGGGAGGGTTGTTAGACAACCCGAGATTCATGTTTTTGGGAGAGTCTTGGACTTAGTCACTGGAACATGAACTGATCCACTGGACATATGACGAGGCACTCCAAGATAGAGATGCGTATCTTGGCAAAGCGATGAATTCGGAGATAGAATCTATGGATTCTAATCAGTCTAGAGCTAGTAGAACCACCCGATGGTGTAAAAACCATTGGATGCAAGTGGATCTACAAGAGAAAGAGAGGAGTAGGCGGGAAGGTTGAGACCTTCAAAGCTAGGCTTGTTCTTGAAGGGTATACTCGGAAGAGGGTATCGATTATGAGGAGACCTTTTCGTAGCTATGCTTAAGTCTATCCGGATTCTCTTATCTATAGGCTCATATGGATTATGAGATTTGGCGGATGGATGTCAAGACAACTTTCCTTAATGGAAGTCTTGAGGAGAACATCTATATCGGCAACGAGGAGGATTCATTGCTAAAGGCAGAGCATCTTGTATGTAAGCTTAATCGGTCCATTTATGGATTGAAGCAAGCTTCTAGATCTTGGAACATCCGCTTTGATGAGGTAATCCAGTCATATGGATTTATTCAAAATGCGGATGAGCCATGTGTATACTAAAGATTTGACAGATACGTAGTGGTATTTCTTGTACTAGACGTATATGACATTTTATTAGTTGACAACAAAATCAAAGTGTTATCAGACGTAAAGGTATGATTGTCAAGCAGTTTGACATGAAGGACTTGGGAGAAGTGGGACACATCCTTGGGATCAAAGTTATAAGGGATCATGAAAAGGATGTTGTGCTTATCTCATAGCTTCATACATTGACACTATCCTTGCTCGTTTTAGCATCAGAACTCCAAGAAAGGTTTTCTACCTTTTAGGCATGGAGTTCCTTTATCTAAAGAGATGTGTCCCAAAACATCAAAGGAGATACAGGAGATGAAGGCGGTTCCTTATGCTTCGGCAGTAGGAAGCCTCATGTATGCTATGCTATATGCGAGATCGGATATACGCTTTTGCCATGGGCATGGTTAGCGAATATCGAGTAATCTCAGACGGGACATTGGGTCGGTAAAGCATATATTGAAGTGAGAAGGACTAGGGATTATATCTTTGGTTCAGGCGGATCAATTAGTCCCTGGGTTACAGTTCGATTTCCAATCATATAGGGACAAGAGTAAGTCTACCTCGGAGTTTGTTTTTAATTTTGGAGGTGGAGCCATAGTATGGAGGAGTGTCAAGCAGAAATGCGTGGCGGACTCTACCATGGAAGCTGAGTATGTGGCAGCCTCTGAGGCAGCCAAGGAAGCTGTATGGCTCAGGAACTTCTTGATGGACTTGGATGTGATTCCTGGTTTGCCCAGAATTATCACAATTTATTGTGATAACAGTGGTGCAGTTGCAAACTCGAAGGAACCACTAGCCCATAAGGCGAGTAAACACATAGAGCGCAAGTACCACCTTATACGAGAGATCGTAAAGCGAGGAGAAGTTGTTGTCGCCAAGATTGAATCAGAGTATAACCTGGCGGATCCATTCACTAAAGCCCTTCCAGCGAAAGCGTTTGATAGGCATGTGGAGGAAATGGGGATCAGATGTATGGCAGAGTGATGACGGCATAGTCTTTTAGTATAAGTGGGAGATTGTTGGAATGTATACTGAAAGCCTAGCTCTTTTTGTATGAACATTTTATTTTGAAATAAGAATCACATGATCATTGTTTGCACTTTATATATTTATTATATGTGTGCATATTGTCTAATATTTTACATTGTAGATAACATGGTGCTTGGTGTGGCACAAAAGATCATGTTATCAGTCCCTTGTAAAATATAAGTAGAGGCTCACAACCAAGATGGTTTTGGACAAACCATTGGCATGGTTGTAGTGTAGCTTGGTATTGTTTTGTCTTGAACATAGAGTTACACTAGTACACTTAGGTGTATTGAGCAGGACCGACATAGTGGTGATTCAATTTAGTGCTGACTACATAATTGAATCGGACCTCGGATATTATGTTGTACATGCTCTTAATCCCGATATAATAACGGGCACATGTACTTAGTATTTATTTCTTTGATTTACAAGTGGGTGAGATTTAGATGGATTAAATCAATATGCCCGGTAAGTTGGGAAATAATATTATTTACATGGTGTGTCGTTGATTATAGGAGGAAACCGTGTCCTATATATTAGGTTGATGATGTCCCCTTGAGGAGCTCATAAGGTTCATCATGTAAACCCAGCTGGTTGACTTAGTCAACATGATGATAAGGTTGAGTGGTACTACTCGAGGAGTTAGATGTTAATTAATTGATGGTCAGAAATCAATTAATTGGTGGACATTCAATATCTTAAACACGGAGATAAATGTACAAATAATATATGGAGCCCATATTAATTTATGGGGTTGGTGAGGTAGTTGATGATGATCCTCTAGTGGAATGGAACATCATTGATGGATCAAGTTTGTGTGGTTCCGATCCATCGGGTGGCCAAGATCCAACTCCTCCTTATGGTCCCTATCGTAGCCTAATATAATCCTTGTGAAGTCTAGATCCAAGAATGTAAAAAACAAAACCTAGAACCAGCGGTTGGGATTAAATCCTAGATCCAGATGGTTAGGATGAAACCCTAGAACCAGCGGTTGGGATTAAATCCATAGATCCCTAGGATGAAACCCTAGAATTGGTTAGGATTAAATCCTAGAATCCGGCCGGTTGGTATTAAATCCTAGATCCGACGGTTGGGATGAAACCCTAGATCCGACGGTTGGGATGAAATCCTAGATCCGACGGTTGGGATGAAACCCTAGATCCGACGGTTGGGATAAAACCCTAGATCCGGTTGGGATAAATTAAAGGAGGCGATCAATTTATAGTTAGGTTTAATCATCCATGTGTTCAACAAATCCTAGAGGAGATAAGGTTATTTGCAAGAAAATAGGGATTAGTTCCTATATTTTAGGCTAACCAACCTCCTAAATTCTATAAATAGAGGCTTAGGCATTGTTGGAGAAAACATGATTTGGATTGAGAATTAGGGTTTGGCTCATCCAAGTGTTAAGGCGGCAAACCCTAGAGGAGCTAGGGTTTTGGGCTCTAGGTTGATTTCTCCTAAGGTTTTCATCTCTTCTTCTCCTCATCCTTGGGCCGGTTCTTCTTCCTCCTCTCTTGCTCCTTGGTGGCGGTTCTCCAACATTGGTGGCCGGTGCTTCTCCTCCAATCTAGGTGGCGTACATTCATACAAGTTGGCCGGCACTCATCCAATCGTTCCTTGGCCGGCGGTTGCATCAAACTCTCTTTTTAGGTGGCCGGTTCTAGAAAGGAAAGGTTTTGGTGGTTCTTCTCTTTGTTCGCAGCGAACAAGGAAGAGAAGCACGCGATCTAGAAGGCTTCTACTCGAGGAGGATCTTTGTCCACACGTCGTCCACGAGAAGGATAGGACATACAGTAGAAGATCGTAAGGTATAAAGTTTTATAAATTTAATTTCATATCTGAGCATGTTCTTATATATGATGATTATACATATGTGTATATGAATATATATTGTATAATCATGGACCCCGAAGACAAACACAAAAACCGGCGATCCGTCCGTCGTCTCTTCCGCGGCTAACCAACTAGAAGAGTTGTGTTGCTTGAACAACTAGTTGGTTCAAGCGACCACTTGAGTTGTTAGCACAACGACGAAATGGGGTTGTTAAGGAAGCTCATCCCATCCGGATTAATCCTTTCATTAGTGAAAATTTTAATCCGGGGACATGGGAGCCAATGAGCCTCCGAAGCGATTCCCTACAAGTGGTATCAGAGCCCAGGTTTCCGGTTTTGTGTGTTAAGGATTCGGTTATTTTTTTTTATGCATTTTTTATATATAATATGTGCCGGATAATAGTAGGATATGCGTAGTTTAACTCTTTGGTTGCAGGCATAAGATCCGACTATTATGGCCATGTGTGTGTATGTGAATGGATGTGTGTAAAAATTTATTATTTGAATCCTCGGGGTTGACGAGGCTAGATTAGTATTTAATTTTTGTAATTAAATACGGCATTGTTTAGCCGCTCATTTTAGTTTACTTTCGATCTAGATTATTTGTACACTCCTTCGTGGAGTATAGGATCGATGGATGTAAATTAATATGATTTATCTTGGCTCGGAACTCTTTGGTGACTTGCGCACGGGAAAAGATGGAGCGGACGAGGTGGCGATACGACGGGATGCGTATTGGAGAACAATGCCATAATAGTTGGAAAAATTCTGATTTTTCCATATTTATTGCTTATTTGTTTTATATGCATGTTGTGTTTGTTTTAAAATTCCTCGATTTCAATTTACTAAGTGGGAGAGGGACATTTTAAATAATTCCCGCGGCCTCCATTACAATTTGACGTGTGATGCAACAAACTTGCGCATTGGTTCTTAGTGCCTTCCTCCCCATCGGATGGGTTTGTTTGCGGATCACTAGGTTAAATAATGGTTATAGGAAATTATTTAGGAGTGTGTGTACTTCTCCATCGGTAAGGCACATAATCCGAAATAATTCCCTTAGTATCGTGTAATGGTGCACACTTAGATGCAAATAAAAAGTATCCTCCCCATCGGAGTCACTGCTTTTATTTGTAGGGCTAAAGAGGAACCAACTATTAATTTTATTTGTCAAAAAGTAAGGTTGACAAGAAAATAAAATTAATGGGTAAAACCTCCTCTTACAAATGTAGAATTCATATACGTCCACACTATCGTGGCATGCGATATTCTCGGTGTTTTGAGGTGTTGGTTGATTTCGGGATTTTATTGTTTTGAGGAATCAATATTATTTGAAATCTGATATATTTTGATCATTGTGATTCTTAGGATTTTCAAATGGCTTTCAACCCACTTACTATGATACTAAAGGAAACAAACTTACTATTCCCAAATTATATTGATTGGAAAAGAAAAATGGATAGTGTCTTAAGCGTGAGTGTCCTCCTAGGCTTTGATGACTCGGGAAAAGGAACTTTTGATGCGTAATCAAGCGCTAGGAAGGAATCCATGGTTGTGAAGGTTTCTACTTCTGAAAGGCAAGAAGAAGAAGAAACAAGGTAGAGCAAAGGTGGCGGGTGGATTCGAGGAGTGAAGAGCCAAAGGCAAGTACTTCACTTGTAAACAGACTGGACATGGGAAGAAAGACTTCCCCAACCTAAAGAAGAACAGAGGTATATCTTCTGCCTTAGTCGTTGAAACATGTTTAGTGGTGTTATCTAATGCACTTGTGTAGATACGGAGCCATGATCATGTCTAAATTCAGTAGGGTTCCAGAAACCCGGACTAGCTGAGGGAGAAATTACCGTCTACATGGGCAATGCTTCAAAGGTGGCTGCTATTGCAGTGGGAGATGTTTATTTATCTTTTGATAGGAATAAAGTTTTGGTTTTGAGAAATTGTCTTTATGTACCTACATTTAGAAAGAATTTGATTTTGGTTTCTAAATTATTTATGGATGGATATTCTGTTTCTTTTAATGACAGAGTTGTTATAAAAAGAAATAGAGAGATTATCTGTTCAGGTTCATTGGTTGGCAATTTGTATACTCTTGAACCGAAAACTCCCACGATGCATATAGAAGTGAATAACTCATCTTCTAAGTCTAAAAAGAGAAAAGAACCTTCATAGATGAACCAGACATATCTTTGGCATCTAAGGCTTGGTCATATTAACCTTAAATGTTGATAGGGTTCATTAGTGGTGGAGGATCTCCCAACCTGCGAATCTTGCTTTGAAGGTAAAATGACCAAGAGGCCTTTCAAGGCCAAGGGGTATAGAGCCAAAGATGTGTTAGAATTGGTTCATTCTAATTTGTGCGGTCCTATGTCTATCCAGGCAAGAGGTGGTTTTGAATATTTCGTCTCTTTTATAGATGATTATTCAATATATGGATACATTTACTTGATGCGCCGCAAGTCTGAATGCTTTGACAGGTTCAAAGAATTCAAGGCTGATGTGGAGAACCGTCAAGGTAAAAGTATCAAGACATTACGATCTGATCGTGGTGGCGAGTACCTCTTGGGAGAGTTTAGAAGTTACTTATCAGAGGCTGGGATTCAATCCCAATTGTCTGCACCTGGCACACCCCAGCAGAATGGTGTGGCGGAGCGAAGGAATAGGACTCTTATGGAGATGGTCGGATCGATGATGAGTTATTACGAGTTACTATTCATTCTGGGGTATGCTCGAAGCGACATGACACATTCTTAACTTGGTTCCATCTAAGTCAGTACCTCTACTCCAGAGTTGTGGATGCGAAAGCCTAGTCTAAGACATATTCGGATATGGGGTAGTCCGGCACATGTCTTTGAAGGGAGATCTTTGGTAAGTTGGAATCTAAATGCGTATGCATGTTGTTTATTGGCTACCCTAAGGAACGAAGGTGGTTTATTCTATAGTCCTAGAGATCGGAAGGTGATCGAGTGACGAATGCGATTTCTAGAGGAGGACTATGTGATGAACCCACACACGAGTAGGATTGTTCTTGAGGAGTTGACGGGAAGTCAGGCTTGACCTACAACAGGAGACACCACAAGTCACTGCACCGCGTGTCACAGAGCATACACAAGAGGCACCTCGTCGTAGTGGGAGGGTTGTTAGACAACCCGACAGATTCATGTTTTTGGGAGAGTCTTCGGACTTAGTCCCTGGCGAACATGAACCTGATCCCTGGACATATGACGAGGCACTCCAAGATAGAGATGCGGTATCTTGGCAAAGTGCGATGAATTCAGAGATAGAATCTATGGATTCTAATCAGGTCTGGGAGCTAGTAGAACCACCCGATGGTGTAAAAGCCATTGGATGCAAGTGGATCTACAAGAGAAAGAGAGGAGTAGACGGGAAGGTTGAGACCTTCAAAGCTAGGCTTGTTGCGAAAGGGTATACTCAGAAAGAGGGTATCGATTATGAGGAGACCTTTTCGCCGGTAGCTATGCTTAAGTCTATCAGGATTCTCTTATCTATAGCTGCTCATATGGATTATGAGATTTGGCAGATGGATGTCAAGACAGCTTTCCTTAATGGAAGTCTTGAGGAGAACATCTATATGCGGCAACCAGAGGGATTCATTGCTAAAGGCAAAGAGCATCTTGTATGTAAGCTTAATCGGTCCATTTATGGATTGAAGCAAGCTTCTAGATCTTGGAACATCCTCTTTGATGAGGTAATCCAGTCATATGGATTTATTCAAAGTCCGGATGAGCCTTGTGTATACAAGAGATGTGACGGAAACGTAGTGGTGTTTCTTGTACTATACGTAGATGACATTTTGTTAGTTGGCAAAAATATCAAAGTGTTATCAGACGTAAGGGTATGGTTGTCCAAACAGTTTGATATGAAGGACTTGGGAGAAGTGGGACACATCCTTGGGATCAAAGTTATAAGGGATCGCAAGAAAAGGATGTTGTGCTTGTCTCAAGCTTCATACATTGACACTATCCTTGCTCGTTTTAGCATGCAGAACTCCAAGAAAGGTTTTCTACCTTTTAGGCATGGAGTTCCTTTATCTAAAGAGATGTGTCCCAAAACATCAAAGAAGATAGAGGACATGAAGGCGGTTCCTTATGCTTGATGGAAGCCTTATGTATGCTATGCTATGTACGAGATCGGATATCCGCTTTAGTGGGCATGGTTAGCGGATATCGAGTAATCTGACAGGACATTGGGTGAGTAAAGCATATATTGAAGTACCTGAGAAGGACTAGGGATTATATGCTGGTTTATCGAACAGATCAATTAGTCCCTATGGGTTACACGGATTCTGATTTCCAATCAGATAGGGATAACAGTAAGTCTACCTCGGGGTTTGTGTTTACTTTTGGAGGTGGAGCCATAGTATGGAGGAGTGTCAGCGAAATGCGTGGCGGACTCTACCATGGAAAGTGAGTATGTGGCGACCTGAGGCGCCAAGGAAGTGTATGGCTCAGAACTTCTTGATGGACTTGGATGTGATTCTGGTTTTGCCCGGAACTATCACAATTTATTGTGATAACTTGATGGTCTGATTGCAAACTCGAAGGAACCACGAGCCCATAAGGCGAGTAAACACATAGAGTGAAGTACCACCTTATACGAGAGATCGTAAGCGAGGAGAAGTTGTTGTCGCCAAGATTGCATCGAGAGGATAAACTGGCGGATCCATTCACTAAGGCCCTTCCAGTAGCGTTTGATAGGCATGTGGAGGACATGGGGATCGGATGTATGGCGAGTGATGGCCATAGTCTTTTAGTATAAGTGGGAGATTGTTGGAATGTATCTGAAAGCCTAGCTCTTTTGTATGAACATTTTATTTTGAAATAAGAATCACATGATCATTGTTTGCACTTTATATATTATTATATATGTGTGCATATTGTCTAATATTTTACATTGTAGATAACATGGTGCTTGGTGTAGCACGAAGATCATGTTATCGATCCCTTGTAAAATATAAGTAGAGGCTCACAACCAAGATGGTTTTGGACAAACCATTGGCATGGTTGTAGTGTAGCTTAGTATTGTTTTATCTTGAACATAGAGTTACACTAGTACACTTAGGTGTATTGGCGGGACCGACATAGAGGTGATTGATTTAGTCTTGACTACATAATTGAATCGGACCTCGGATATTATGTTGTACATGCTCTTAATCCCGATATAATACGGCACATGTACTTAGTATTTATTTCTTTGATTTACGATGGGTGAGATTTAGATGGATTAAATCAATATGCATTAAGTTGGGAAATAATATTATTTACATGGTGTGTCGTTGATTATAGGAGGAAAGCGTGTCCTATATATTAGGTTGATGATGTCCCCTTGAGGAGCTCATAAGGTTCATCATGTAAACCCAATTTGGTTGACTTAGTCAACATGATGATAAGGTTGAGTGGTACTACTCGAGAGTTAGATGTTAATTAATTGATGGTGATAAATCAATTAATTGTGCGGACATTCGATATCTTAAACACGGGAGATAAATGTACAAATAATATATGGAGCCCATATTAATTTATGGGGTTGGTGAGGTAGTTGATGATGATCCTCTAGTGGAATGGAACATCATTGATGGATCAATTTATTGTGGTTCCGATCCATCGGGTGGCCAAGACCCAACTCCTCCTTATGGTCCCTATCGTAGCCTAATATAATCCTTGTGAAGTCTAGATCCAAGAATGTAAAACAAAACCTAGAACCAGCGGTTGGGATTAAATCCTAGATCCGATGGTTGGGATGAAACCCTAGAACCAGCGGTTGGGATTAAATCCCTAGATCGATGGTTAGGATGAAACCCTAGAATCGCGGTTGGGATTAAATCCTAGATCAAGCCAGTTGGGATAAAACCCTAGATCCGACGGTTGGGATGAAATCCTAGATCCGGGTTGGGATGAAATCCTAGATCCGACGGTTGGGATGAAACCCTAGATCAAGACGGTTGGGATAAAACCCTAGATCCGACGGTGGATTAAATCCCTAGATCCAGGAGGTGGAGATTAAAGGGAGGCTTAAGCCCTATTCTATAAATAGGTGCTTAGGGTTAGGGTTAGTTCCTATATTTTAGGCTAACCAACTTTCTCTAAATTCTATAAATAAAGGCTTATTGAATGATTTTTGGATTGAGAATTAGGGTTTGGCTCATCCAAGTGTTAGGCTAGATGCTAGGGTTTCGGAGCTAGCAAGGTGATTGTTCTCCCTTTTTGGCCTCTTTGGCTCTCTTCTTCCTTGCTCCTTGGCGGTTCTCCAACAATTGGTGGCGGTGCTTCTCAATCTGGTGGGCGGCAAACAAGCCGCGCATCATCCAATTGCTCCTTGGCCGTGGTTGCATCAAATTCTTTTTGGTGGCGGTTCTAGAAAGGAAAGGTTTGTGGTTCTTCTCTTTGTTAGCGGACAAGGTAGAGAAGAAAGCGATCTAGAAGGCTTCTACTCGTGGAGGATCTTCGTCCACACGTCGTCACGAGAAGGATAGGACATACGGTAGAAGATCGTAAGGTATAAAGTTTTATTTTAACTTTATTTCAGATCTGAGCATGTTCTTATATATGATGATTATACATGTGTGTATATGAATATATATTGTATAATCATGGACCCGAAGACAAACACAAAAACCGGCGATCCGTCAGTCGTCTCTTAGCGGCTAACCAACTAGAAGAGTTGTGTTGCTTGAACAACTAGTTTGTTCAGCGACCACTCAAGTTGTTATACGGCGACGAATGGTTGTGCTAAGAAGCTCATCCCATCCGGATTAATCCTTTCATTTAGTGAAATTTTAATCCGGGGACATAGAGCCAATGAGCCTCGAGCGACATCCCAACAAAAGTATCGAGCCACGGTTTCGGTTTTGTGTGTTTAGGATTCGTTAATTTTTTATGCATTTTCATATATTATATGTGCGGATAATAGTAGGATATCGTAGTTTAACTCTTTAGTTGCGAGCATAAGATCCGACTATTATGGCCATGTGTGTGTATGTGAATGGATGTGTGTAAAAATTTATTATTTGAATCCTCGGGGTTGTGAGGCTAGATTAGTATTTAATTTTGTAATTAAATCGGCATTGTTTTAACCGCTCATTTTAGTTTACTTTCGATCTAGATTATTTGTACACTCCTTTCGTGGAGTATAGGATCGATGGATGTAAATTAAAATAGTTTTATCTCGGCTCGGAACTCTTTGGTGACTTGCGGGAAAAGATGGAAGCGGACGAGGTGGCGACACGACGGGATGCATATTGGAGGACAATGCCATAATAGTTGGAAAAATTCTATTTTTTCCATATTTATTGCTTATTTGTTTTATATGCATGTTGTGTATGTTTAAAATTCCTCGATTTCAAATTAATAAGTGGGAGAGGATATTTTAATTAATTCCATGACCTCCATTACAATTTGATGTGTGATGCAACAAACTTGTGCGTTGGCTCGAGTGCCTTCCTCCCCATCGGATGGGTTTGTTTTGCGGATCACTAGGTCAAATAATGGTTATAGGAAATTATTTAGGAGCGTGTGTACTTCCCATGTAAGGCACATAATCGAAATAATTCCTTAGTATCGTGTAATGGTGCACACTTAGATGCAAATAAAGTATCCTCCCCATCAGTCACTTTGCTTTTATTTGTAGGGCCAGAGGAACCAACTATTAATTTTATTTGTCAAAAAGTAAGGTTGACAAGATAATAAAATTAATGGGTAAAACCTCCTCTTACAAATGTAGAATTCATTATCGTCACACTATCGTGGCATGCGATATTCTCGGTGTTTTGAGGTGTTGGTTGATTTGATTTTATTGTTTTGAGGAATCAATAATATTTGAAATCTAATATTTTGATCATTGTGATTTTAGGATATTCAAATGGCTTTCAACCCACACTTTGTGATTTTAAAAGAAAACAAACTTCTTGGTCCAAACTACATTGATTGGAAAGAAACTGGATATTGTCTTAAGCTGAGAGTACAAATTTGTACTCTTGAAGTCTCCTCTAACCCCTTGATGACTCATGAAAAGGAGAAGAGAACGTTATAAGAAATGGGTTAAGCGGATGAGA
The DNA here is from genome assembly GCA_025175895.1 of Wurfbainia villosa. Lineage (NCBI taxonomy): Eukaryota > Viridiplantae > Streptophyta > Magnoliopsida > Zingiberales > Zingiberaceae > Wurfbainia > Wurfbainia villosa. Next base: position 6,315,253 of record CM046003.1, on the reverse strand, counting down.
TGGCGCGGTGTTACATTTTGGCATCTATATGTCAAATAATCTCATCGACATCGAGCCATAGCCCTTATGACATGATGTTCAATCTCATGGAACTTTTCGGACATCAGAGTAGGGTGGCTAGGCAGGAGGCAATGATAAACTTGATGACGACCATCATGGTCGATGGAACACCCGTTAGGGATCATGTTCTCAAGATGATGGCTCATCTTAATGAGATGGAAGTCCTCGGAGCTGAGATCGATGGGGAAACCCAGGTCGATATCATTCTCCAGTCTCTGCCTAGGAGTTTTGAGCAGTTCCGCCTCAACTACAACATGAACAAGAGGTTGTATTCGTTGGCGGAGCTTCTGACAGAACTCCAGGCGGCAGAGGGGATTTTTCGTCAGAGTTCTCAAGTCATGGTCGCTTAGAAGGTTTCTTTCTCTAAACCGAAAGGTAAGAAGAAGAAGAAGCCAGGTGCAGCGAAGAAAGTGGTGGGACCTCGGCGAGTGAAGAAGCGAAGGCAAGTGCTTCACTTGCAAGTGGACATTGGAAGCGTGCTATCCTCAGAAAGAACAAAGGTATATCTTCTTGTTTAAGTTGTTGAAACATGTTTAGCGGTGTTATCTACGATGCGGTGTGTAGATCTGAGAGCCAGCGATCATGTCTGCAATACTTTGCGGGGGTTCGAAAGCACTGAGGAGAGGATTACGTCTTCATGGGCAATGCTTAAAGGTGGCGGCTATTGCGATCTTTTGATAGGAATAAAGTTTTGGTTTTAAGAAATTGTATTTATGTACCTACTTTTAGAAAGAATTTAATTTCAGTTTCTAAATTATTTATGGATGGATATTCTGTTTCTTTTAATGACAAAGTGGTTATAAAAAGGAATAGGGAAATTATCTGTTCTGGTACATTGGTTGGCAATTTATACACTCTTGAACCAAAAACTCCCACGATGCATATAGAAGTAAATAACTCATCTTCTAAATCTAATAAGAGAAAAAACCTTCAAATAGAACAAACATATCTTTGGCATCTAAGGTTTGGTCATATTAACCTAAGCAGAATTCAAAGGTTGATAGCTGATGGACCTTTGGGTTCATTAGTGGTGGAGGATCTCCCAACCTGCGAATCTTGCTTGGAAGGTAAAATGACCAAGAGGCCTTTCAAGGCCAAGGGTATAGAGCCAAAGATGTGTTAGAATTGGTTCATTACGATTTGTGCGTCCTATGTCTATCGGGCAAGAGGTGGCTTTGAATATTTGTCTCTTTTATGAGCGATTATTCAAGTATGGATACATTTACTTGATGCGCAAGTCTGATGCTTTGACAAGTTGAAGAATTCAAGGTGATGTGGAGAAGCCGTCGAGTAAAAGTATCAAGACATTATGATCGATCGTGGTGGCGAGTACCTCTTGGGAGAGTTTAGGAGTTACTTATCGGAGGTGGGATTCAATCCCAATTATGCACTTTGGCACACCCAGTAGAATGGTGTGGCGGAGGCGAAGGAATAGGACTCTTATGGAGATGGTCGGATCGATGATGAGTTATTAAGTTACATGATTCGTTACGGGGTTTGCTCTGGAAGCAACACATTCGAACTTGGTTCCATCTAAGTCGATTACCCTCTACTCCCCTGAGTTGTGGGTGGCGAAAGCCTAGTCTAAGACATATTCGGATATGGGGTAGTCGGCACATGTGTCTTTGAAGGAGATCTTTGGTAAGTTGGAATCTCGTATGAAGTGCGCTTGTTTGTTGGCTACCTAAGGAGCGAAGGGTGGTTTATTCTATAGTCCTAGAGATCGAGAAGGTGATCGTTGAGTACAAATGCAGTTTCTAGAGGAGGACTATGTGATGAACCACAAGCCCAGTAGGATTGTTCTTGAGGAGTTGGCGAAGTCGACTTGTACCACCGTCTGAGAGGAGACACCACAAGTCAACCGCGTGTCACGAGCATACACGGAGGCACCTCGTCGTAGTGGGAGGGTTGTTAGACAACCCGATAGATTCATGTTTTAGGAGAGTCTTGGACTTAGTCACTGGTGAACATGAACTGATCCTGGACATATGGCGAGGCAATCCAAGATAGAGATCGGTATCTTGGCAAAGTGCGATGAATTGGAGATAGAATCTATGGATTCTAATCAGGTCTGAGAGCTAGTAGAACCACCCGATGGTGTAAAAGCCATTGGATGCAAGTGGATCTACAAGAGAAGAGAGGAGTAGGCGGAAGGTTGAGACCTTCAAAGCTAGGCTTATTGCGAAAGGGTATACTCGAGAAAGAGGGCATCGATTATGAGGAGACCTTTTACGTAGCTATCTTAAGTCTATCAGGATTCTCTTATCTATAGGCTGCTCATATGGATTATGAGATTTGGCGGATGGATGTCAAGGCGACTTTCCTTAATGGAAGTCTTGAGGAGAACATCTATATCACGGCAGCGGAGGATTCATTGCTAAAGGCAAGAGCATCTTGTATGTAAGCAATCGGTCCATTTATGGATTGAAGCAAGCTTCTAGATCTTGGAACATCGCTTTGATGAGGTAATCGGTCATATGGATTTATTTAAAGTCGGATGAGCCTTGTGTATACAAGAGATGTAAAGCGTAGTGGTGTTTCTTGTACTATATCGTAGATGACATTTTGTTAGTTGGCAACAATATCAAAGTGTTATCAGGACGTAAGGTATGGTTGTCAAGCAGTTTGATATGAAGGACTTGGGAGAAGTGGGACACATCCTTGGGATCAAAGTTATAAGGGATGCAAGAAAAGGATGTTGTGCTTATCTCTCATAGCTTCATACATTGACACTATCCTTGCTCGTTTTAGCATGCGAACTCAAGAAAGGTTTTCTACCTTTTAGGCATGGAGTTCCTTTATCTAAAGAGATGTGTCCCAAAACATCAAAGGAGATAGAGGACATGAAGGCGGTTCCTTATGCTTGGCGATAGGAAGCCTTATGTATGCTATCTTATGTATGAGGCCAGGATATATTTTCAGTAGGCATGGTTAGCGATATCGAGTAATCTGGAGACGGGGACATTGGACATTGATGTAAAAGCATATATTGAAGTACACGAGAAGGACTAGGGATTATATCTTTGGTTTCTGGCGGATCAATTAGTCACTGGGTTACAGTTGATTTCCAATCGAGATAGGGACAAAGAGTAAGTCTACCTCGGGGTTTGTGTTTACTTTTGGAGGTGGAGCCATAGTATGGAGGAGTGTCAGCGAAATGCGTGGCGGACTCTACCATGGAAGTGAGTATGTGGCGACCTCTGAAGCTGAGGTATGGCTCATGAACTTCTTAATGGACTTGGATGTGATTCCTGGTTTGCCCAGAACTATCACAATTTATTGTGATAATAGTGGTGCAGTTGCAAACTCGAAGGAACCACGAGCCCATAAAGCAAGTAAACACATAGAGTGCAAGTACCACCTTATCTGAGAGATCGTAAGCGAGGAGTTCTTTGTCGCCAAGATTGCATCGAGAGGATAACTGGCGGATCCATTCACTAAGGCCCTTCAGTAGCGTTTGATAGGCATGTGGAGGACATGGGGATCAGATGTATGGCAGAGTGATGACGGCATAGTCTTTTAGTATAAGTGAGAGATTGTTGGAATGTATACTGAAAGCCTAGCTCTTTTTGTATGAACATTTTATTTTGAAATAAGAATCACATGATCATTGTTTGCACTTTATATATTTATTATATGTGTGCATATTGTCTAATATTTTACATTGTAGATAACATGGTGTTTGGTGTAGCGAAGATCATGTTATCGATCCTGTATAAATATATAAGTAGAGGCTCACAAGATGGTTTTGGACAAACCATTGGCATGGTTGTAGTGTATCTTAGTATTTTGTCTTGAACATAGAGTTACACTAGTACACTTAGGTGTATTGAGGACCGACATAGAGGTGATTCAATTTAGTCTTGACTACATAATTGAATCGGACCTCGGATATTATGTTGTACATGCTCTTAATCCCGATATAATAACGGGCACATGTACTTAGTATTTATTTCTTTGATTTACGATGGGTGAGATTTAGATGGATTAAATCAATATGCAGTAAGTTGGGAAATAATATTATTTACATGGTGTGCGTTGATTATAGGAGAAAGTGTCCTATATATTAGGTTGATGATGTCCCCTTGAGGAGCTCATAAGGTTCATCATGTAAAGCCAGCTGGTTGACTTAGTCAACATGATGATAAGGTTGAGTGGTACTACTCGAGGAGTTAGATGTTAATTAATTGATGGTCAGTAAATCAATTAATTGATGGACATTCGATATCTTAAACACGGGGAGATGAATGTACAAATGATATATGGAGCCCATATTAATTTATGAGGGTTGGTGAGGTAGTTCAATGATGATCCTCTAGTGGAATGGAACATCATTGATGGATTAAGTTTGTGTGGTTCCGATCCATCAGGTGGCCAAGATCCAACTCCTCCTTATGGTCCCTATCGTAGCCTAATATAATCCTTGTGAAGTCTAGATCCAAGAATGTAAAACAAAACCTAGAACCAACGGTTGGTATTAAATCCCTAGATCCGATGGTTAGGATGAAATCCTAGATCCGACGGTTGGGATTAAACCCTAGATTCGACGGTTGGGATAAAATCCTAGATCCGACGGTTGGGATTAAACCCTAGATCCGACGGTAGAGATTAAATCCCTAGATCCGACGGTGGAGATTAAAGGAGGTTTAAGCCCTATTCTATAAATAGATGCTTAGGGTTGGGCGGCAAGAATAATCAAGAATTGGAATTAGGGTTTGGCTCTTCTCAACTTGGGCGGCTAGGGTTTTTGGGCGGCTAGGGTTTTGGAGCAAAAGAAGTGGGCGGCAACTTCTTCCTTCTAGTTTATTGCCGGCGCCCATCCTCCTCCATCAACTCTTGGCCGGCGCCCATCCTAGAGGCCTCTCCCTTCTTCCTTAGCCGGCAGTTCTCCTTCCATTGGTGGCCGGTGGTCTTCCTCCTTCCTTTCTCCTTAGTGTCCAGTGGCATCTCCTCTTCAAGTTGGCCGGCGCTTCATCCAATTGCTCCTTGGCCGGTGGTTGCACCAAATTCCCTAATTTGGTGGCCGGTTCTAGATAGGAAAGGTATTTGTTGTTTCTTCTCTTTGTTTGCAGCGGACAAGGTAGAGAAGAAAGCGATCTAGAAGGCTTCTACTCGTGGAAGATCTTCGTCCACACGTCGTCCACGAGAAGGATAGGACATACGATAGAAGATCATAAGGTATAAAGTTATTTTAACTTTATTTACAGATCTGAACATATTCTTTTATATTTTGATTATGCATGTGTGTGTATGAATATATATTGTATAATCATGGACCCCGAAGACGAACACAAAAACCGGTGATCCGTCCGTCGTCTCTTCCACGGCTAACCAACTAGAAGAGTTGTGTTGCTTGAACAACTAGTTTGTTCAAGCGACCACTCAAGTTGTTAGCACGATGACGAAATGGTGTTGCTAAGGAAGCTCATCCCATCCGGATTAATCCTTTCATTAGTGAAAATTTTAATCCGGGGATATGGGAGCCAATGAGCCTCCGAAGCGACATCCCTACAGATGGCGATACGTCGGGAAGCATATTGGAGACAAAAGTCATAATAGTTGGAAATTATTTTGTTTCATATTTATTTCTTCTTGTTTGATATGAATGTCATAGGATAGGAAAATTTCTCAATTTTAAATTACTAAGTGGG